>PVIC010012481.1:0-20485 GCA_004025085.1 Thryonomys swinderianus
TTTTTTTTTTTTTTTGAGACAGGGTCTCGCTTTGTAGTTCAGGCTGGCCCTGAGCTCACTGTGTAGTCCAGGCAAGCCTCGAACTCAGAAATCCTCCTGCCTCTGCCTCCCGAGTGCTGGGATGACAGGCGTGAGGCACCACGTCTGGCTAGAGCCATCTTTTAGGAGTGCCATTGTTGAATGGCAACCTAAACAAAGACAGGTGACTAGGATATTGTTGGTTCTAGAAAGCTTGCCATACAAAGGGTAAGTTCATAGTATCGGAGATGGGAATGCTGGAGAAGGAATGGACAGGTGAACGTAATGGTGCTCTTACCATATAAGGGAATGGTACCAAGAGGCAAAATTGAGATCAGGTGGTAGCATGTTAAAACTATCCAACAGTTGCTAATTGTAGGAACTCAAATCCTGGAAGTACTTGAAAGGGGGAATGTTGGTTCGAAGACAGCATCTAGCCTGCTGCCTCTGCAGTTAGTTGGTTACATGACTGGACATATCATTTCCCCTTCTTTGCATCTCATTGTCTTCCTATGTAAAACTAAGAAGTTGAATTGAATCCTGTGGGAAGGCATCTGGCGTCTTTGGGTTTGGTTGCTTTCTATTCTGTGGTTTAATAAAAATATCAAGATAAGTCTTTGAGAGCCTCATGTGCATGAAAGACAGTGTCAAAGAACTCACCGGAAGTCACTTATCAGGCAGTATTAACTACATCAAGCACACCAGCCAATCAGGTTTCTGAGAAGTCACAATGGTTGTGCCAAAGGCTATGCATGAAACTATCGACTTTATTTAAAAAAAAAAAACAAACTAAAAAGCAAACCCTCAGGGCCTCCGCACTCAGCCTTCCCCTCAGCGTTTTGTGTGCAGCGTCTGACCTTCCTACCTAGCAACGGGCAAGGTTGAGGGTTGGTTAGCAGCACGCTGGGAGCCTGGGACTGCTTGGGTAGTTGGGCTGCGGAACGTGGTGGGAACAGCAAAGAATAACTAAAGAGTTTCCACCAAAAAGGAAGATAAATGGGAAGACAAGTGGGCCCAGCTCCTTAGAATTCCACGCATGAGAGGCTCAACACAGGAAGCTGTGAGAGGCCTGGGGAAGATCTTTTTTATCTTTTATTTTGCTATTTAGGAGTTTCTCAAAATCCCGTGTAAGAGAAACCATGTGATATTTAAGCCTATGTGGCTGATTTATTTCACTTAACATTATGGTCTCAAAGGTGCATTCATTTTCCTACAGATGACTCAAGTTTATCCTTCTTTATGGCAGAGAAGACTCTGTTGTGTATAAATAACACATTTTCTTTATCTATTCAAGTCGATCCACATCTAAACAGCTTCCAAGACTTAGCTATTATGAGTTGCGCCGCTGTAAACTTAGGTATCCATACACCACCATAAAATGTCTTTAGCACTTTTGGGAAGATACTTAGAAGGAGAATGGCTGGATTGAATGGAATTTCTAGTTTTAGTGCTTTGAGGCATCTGCATGCGATTTCCATTGTATACAGTACTGTGTTTACAAGCAGGGAGAGCTCAGTCACCTGCAGGGATTTGACGTGAAACCTGAGGCTTCAGGGCAGGATGGAGAGGTCGCCGCAGCCCATGGGTGCACGCTCAGTACTGATGCATGTACTCAGCTGGGTTTTTAACCAGTTACATGTTCGAGTTTGAAATCAGCGGGGGAAGTCAAGAGAAAGAAGACAGATGTGGACTGACGTGGGTAGTGAGAGGTAATAATTGACAGAGCCATGAAGGTGGCAGACGGACTATGCAAAGAAATACAGTGGTCTCCTAAAGCCGAGTAAAGTGGAGACACATAAACGCGGCTCCTGTCGTTCTATCCGTAAGGGTGACCGCATCTTAGAAGAGAAGGTCAGGTGCCGTTCAGAGTCTTCCGCGCGTGAAGGCACAGAAGAGGGCGGCTCGTTATGAAAAGACTTTCACCCAAAATCATCTGAACAACAACAAAAGAAATTGGATGCCCAAAGGTGTAAACTATAGATCTTTAGCAAACCCGATTATGGAAGAAATGATGGTGCCGAAAAGAGAGAGATAACGCTTTGAAAAACAAACTCGGTTTCTGAATTTGCGTTGCCTACACGTTGCCGAGGCACCCAGATTAATAAATAAGTAAATGATAAATGCAAGAACGGAAGTTGTCCTTCCGGGCTCCCCCTTTTCCCGGGGTTGGTCCGTGGTTCTTCGAGCTAGTGCGGGGCCAAGGTGCTGGAGACGGACAAGGGTCTGGTGTCTAACCCGCCCACACACTACCGGCCCAGAGGGGCCCCACCCCCACCCGCGTAGTGTCTCCAGGCCAGGAGCTCTGTTGTGCGCTTCCATGCCCGAGGATGGGAGTTTCTGTCTAAATCGGGTCTCGTCTGCCTGGAAACAATTTCCTGTCACCCTCTCAGTTCCTGCTAGCTCCCGAGTGTGTCGCTGGGCTGGACAGAGTAAGTCTCGCCTGCTCACCGCGCTCAGAGACCTCTCCTCATCCCAGCTGAGGGGCCTTCTTCTCTTCTAGTCTGGGGAAAAGTCTCAGTATATCACCTAATTTCAAGACGCTAATCCACGACTACCCCTTTCTGTATCCTCTGCAGAGCTTCTATGTTCTTTATTTAAAAATTTGTTTTTGTATCACTGGAGATCAAACCCATGGCCTTGTACCTGCCAGGCAATCACCCAGCCGCGGAGCTACACCCCTGGGCCTCTGTATTTTCCTTAGTGATCCGTTTTTGTAACATACAACCCACACGGCTGTGCAGGGAATCTTCTACTTTCCCAAAGCCACACACTTCTTCTATGGTAATAAACAAGGGGCTGCTTGGATAAGGAAAAAGCAAAGGAGAAAAAGCCCCAGATAGCAATAGGCTCAGGCATCAGGTGAAATTCATTTATTCATCATTCATTCATTCATTCATTCCTGAGGTTTGCTGTTTTGCCAGGGTGGGACTCAACGTCAAGGCCAAATGCACTATTACTGAGCTATGTCTGTAGCACAAAGTACTTCTTAAATACCACTTGTTCCCAGCACTGCTCCCGGCTCTAGGAATACAGTGATGCCTATGGCAGACAAGAGCAGACTGTTATTTGCAAAGGATGCATATTGAAAGGTAGTCAAGTGTGAGGCCCAAATAACTTCCCCTTCCCTTTCCCACTGAACTGCATCTATCCTTTTAGTCACAGAGTGAGTGGCTGGAAAACCGAAGCCATCTCTTCCACCCTTATCTGGTTCTCTGCGCTCAATGAGTTTCTGTGTGGAGGACACGAAAGTGGTGAAAAAGACGGAGTAGCCCGCAAGCTGATGACTCCAGGACGGGCCAAGGCGGGGCTGAGCGCGCGTGGAGCAACCCGTGACCAGTGGCACTTGCAGGAGAGGACAAAACGGGCAGCAGCCTTTCATATACTTCATGAAGCGTGGGAGTTGGCTTTCTGAATAGTCAAAAGCACAATTACTATGGCAGCATTTAATCCTGACGCTGGTGCATTTTAATCCTGACTCTTGCATTTGTTAAATTGAATTCTTTATTGATACGTTTTATATAGAGTTCACAATCACACTCAACATTGGGAAATTTGTACCAGTATATGACAGAAATTAATTCTCATTTTTACCCCTGTCCCTACCCACCCACACTCCACTTACATACATGCTATTTTTTCTTTCCAAATCATGTTTATTCTTTCCCCTCATTACTTTCCCCCACCACACTCCCTTTGAATATTTCCTATTTCACAAAATCTATCATACATCCTAGAACTCATTTACATCTACAGGTTCTCATTGCATTTTGAATGTGGTATGTGAAGTTCATTTATCTAGATATACTAACTGCTGCATTTAGCTCTGAGGGTTTTTTTAATGCTAAGATCTTTAGCTGTTACTTGGGAAGACTATACAGAGGACCTTTACTTCCATTTATCTGTGCACCCATTAAAGTTATCTGTACTGCACTAAATATATTACAGAAGTGACTTCAGAATCATTTCTCTAAATGTATTTTCTCCATATGGGGAATATAAGGATGACACTTTTAAAAATCCAGCTCCTTCACATTTCAACTAAGTCTATATCCACTCAGTTACAGTGTTAAATCTGATTCTGACTCCCCATATCCTTGATGGGTCAGTCCTAGGCCGGTTTCCTCGCAGACACACTCCCAGGGTTTGCTTGCTGTGCTCTGGACTGTTTTTCAGGCTCCCAAGCTAGCTGCCTTCTCACAAAGTCCCACCAGTGGAGGCAATGACTATGGGCTGGAGGGGATAGGGGTACCCTACTCTAGAGTGCACCTCCTGTAATGGCTGCTGAGACTGGTATGGTTGCAACTGCTTCAGATAAGCCCTCGGTGATGTCCACTTCTGTCAAGTTACGAGGCCCTAGACCCCAGGAACCCTGCTTCCTCCTGGCCTTTTCCTTCAAGGTCTAATCTCTGTGCTGTACTGCACAAAGCTTCAGGTAGGTTTTTAGTTGCATCACCTGTATAGACCTCTCGTGAGCTTTAATGTTCTAGGGTGCACCGCAACTTCTCCAATAGGGGACCATCATATATCAAACTTGCAAATACATTTAATTAGCTAATCGTTCCTTTGGGGGTGGCTACTTAGGATTGCACTGAGCTATAATCCCAGCCCTTTCAAAAAGTGTTTATACTGTCTTACTTTGTCATTGGTGAGGTACAATACCCAGCACTCACAACGCTTAAGGTTTATTTTAGCTTACAGGTTTTAAAGTTTTGGCCCAAGGTTGGCTGGCTCTAAGGCAGGGCAGGATATCACAGAACTGATCATGGGACGGCAGGCAGGAAGCAGGCAGAGATGAGGGCGGGCTGAGACCCTTCCCAGGCCACGACCCCAGCACCCACCTCCTCTAACAGGCTTTGCCTCCCAACATCACATTTACTTCTAAATGCAGCAGTAGACTAATCCACTGCTGAGTAGCCACTTCCATGATCTGATTACTCCAAAAGCCACTGATGAGTGATGTGGCTTTGGTGGCACATCTCGAGGGGAACTAAAACAAACACCATCACATTAGAAGAAAAAGACAAAAGGAAAGGCCTAGGCCCAGGCCATTCTAAGGCTACACATCTTAGTCTCAAAGGCAATGACATGACTCCTGCCAATGGTTTGATTTGGGGCAGAAGTGACCACATGCTGATGGACCCACATGAAAAGGACTGTGGGAAGGTTGGCTCTTCAGTCATTCCAGAATCCTGTAGGAAATACTTTAGGAGTTGCAGACAAACTGCATGTCGACTATGATCATAACATGTATATAACATGTACCAATAAAATCAATTTTTAAAAATCCACAAAAATTATACCTGAGTTCAGTTCTGGGGAGGCCAGAGGCAAGATGACTAATCTAAGAATTGGAATTTAATGCCCTCTACATAAGGATACTCTGAAGATGAAATGAATTTAGTACTCTGTAAAGTTGCAGATGTTATCTAATAAATTATATTTTTGTCTTCTGTTCTATTTAACTTTCTCATTAACATTTTTGTGCATGTTGCAACTTTTTTTTTTTTTTGAGACAGGGTCTCGCTTTGTAGTTCAGGCTGGCTCTGAGCTCACTGTGTAGCCCAGGCAAGCCTCGAACTCAGCAATCCTCCTGTCTCTGCCTCCCGAGTGCTGGGATCACAAGCATGAGCCACCACACCCAGCCATGTTGCAACTTTTTAAAACAGCAATTGTGAAATAATTTCAGATTGAAGTTGCAAAAATAGTAAATTCCCATATACCTTCCAGATTCCCCAAAATATATCAAAGGAAATTACAGCCTAACTTCAAGTACCAGAAAATTAACAGTGATAATGCTAAAAATCCTACATACTGTGGTCAAACTTTCCTAATCATTCCACTGATGTTCAAATTTTGGTTTGGGATCCATTTGAAGATTACTCCTATACTATTGTCATGAACTCGGGATAACAGTCTTAGGATACTCCTTCAGTCTTGGTCTCTCATGATTTTGCCAATTACAAGTCAGTTACCATGCAAAAACACTGTTCACTTTGATATTTTGTTATGGTTAATATTTTGGTGAGTTATTCATACCATCAGGGTAGTATAACAGGAAATATAGTACTCTAAAGGAACAGACTAAGCAGAATGCCCAGGTTTAACATACAGCTCTACCACAGTGAGTGAGCTTGGTTTTTGGTTTTTCTGTGATCCAGTTTCCTCATCTCTCAGGGAAGTATCACTATCTGTCTCTTTGGGACTGGGGATTTAGCTTGTGGTACTGCGCCTACTTTGGAAGCCCAAGGGCCCAAGTTTGAGATCTGGTAGTGCAAAAAATTTTTTAAAAACCCAACCAAACAAACCAAAACACTGCTGTTCCCAGTCTCCTAGGGTTTCTGGATTAAAGGAGTGGGCTGGATACAGTGGTGCACATTTGTAATCCCAGCAGTCTGGGAGGCTGAGGCAGAAGGATCACAAGTTTGACTTCAATTTGGGCAACTTAGTAAGAAACTTGTGTCCAAATTTTAGATAGGGCTGGGGATGTAGCTCAGTGCAAAAGCCCTGGGTTCAAATCCACATGTACACAAAAATAGTGAATACAGTGTATACCTATAGAAATTAAAATATACTGCATGTATACATAGTTTATATACACACACACATATATATATAGTGAAGGCATGGAACACATGGTAAACAATGTAGTGTTTGCTAATATGAGGAATTGAGTGGTAAGTGGCTTTCTTGACATTTAATATGTTCTTGGCAGTTGATAAACCAAAGCAGCAGCAGCAGCAGCAGGAGCAGCAAAGTACTGTGGCTATGTACATTCTTTGCTTGTTCTTGCTTTTAAGGGCCAAGGGCCAAAGACTTGCCATCAGAATTCTGTCCTGCTCCAAGGTACAGTTTCTTACTGAACTTGATCCAAGCCCATGAGATCAGGATTTGCTTGATCTATGGTCTTCTTCACCGCAACACATCAATCACTGCAGTAGGTGCAGAGCCTCCAGATCCTTGCCCATTATTAGATGCTAGACAAAGTGTGTTTAGTTAAAAAACTGCAAAATAATTTAGTCTCCTTTTTGTCTGACAACTGTTCCTAGAACTCTGGCCTTCTGCCTTTATTAGTATGCATCCAGCACTTTAACCATAGATGTATTCATGAGTAATCATGATAACCTCAGGCCCTAATGTCTGTGTACGCTTTTTATTGAAGAGGTTAAACCCCTGACAGCCTCACAACACCCACTGTATCGGGCAATCCTAGGAAGGCAGAACTTGAGCTGGATGGGGGAAGGGCAGGAAGCCTGAAAAGACTGATCCTGAGAAGCTAGAAGGCATGTGAGACATACCTGTGACAACTGGCTAAATGGCAACTGCTCATTAAGAAGTCAAAGCAATGAAAGTAAACTCCTTAACAGTGCTCCATTCTGAATAGCATGTCACATTTTACAAAGCAGCTTTGGTCACTTACCTCACTGCACACCAGCCCTGGACATCACTTTATAGGTGAGAAGAAAGCAGACGGGAATGGCTTTAAACAGCAAGGTGAGGCTTCAATTCAGCTCTTGCATCTGAATACAGCACATTCTTCACTTAACAAAAACAAGCAACCAACCCCCCTCTAAATTTTTTTAAAAAGAAAATATATATTAAATAGAACCCCAAAGACAAAGGATCAAAAGCCTGTCGAAACACAGACTGAAATATAAAAATGCAATGCAGCATCAGTGGAGCAACTTTGGTTGCTTGACAGACAAGGGCAATAGGATGTTTTTAAAATAAGCAGCTTCCACAAGGCCCTGGGGGAAGGTTTGTCTATACATTTTGAGACTGAGTTTCAAGCCACTGTCAAATCTCATGTTTGGCTACTTAAGAATCAAATGTTTTTTTTTTTAAATTTGAATCTTTATGGGTACATTACATATACACATCACGATTACGCTCAACACTGAGAACTTGTACCAGTATATGACATGACTTCTCATTTTTCCCCTTCCCCTACCTATCCTACAACCCCTGCCCCTATATGCACAAGTTTTGTTCCTTTTTTATCATCAATTTTTTTCTTTCCCCTTGTTATATAGTCCTGTGAATCAAATGTTTTCAATAGGTTGGAAAAAACCAAACATAAAACTACCTTGAACATGTGGGCAGCAGCAGCTACACTGATAAGTACACAATTACAGCTGTATTTGCTCTTCTGACCTTTGTGTGTGTATGCTGGGGAATCATACCCTGGGCCTCGTACAGGTTAGCAGAACACTCTACCACTGAGCTCTATAGCAGGCCACCAGCTGCACTTTCACATATGCACCAATAAGACAGGGTTTCTTATAAAAAAAACCAAAACTTTACCTTCTCTTAATTAGGTATCAGCCTACAATGACAGTTGAAATTATGTACAGTGGCTGAGACCTCCTGTGAACTGTACATGGAAACTTACCTTCCCATCACTAAAGTGTTACCATATTATTCTGATGTCAAACAAGGCCTTTCCAAAAAAGACACTAAAATATCAATCATATCATACCAAAGTTTATTGATTACACCAAACAAAAATTTTTGTAATGAAAAAGGCAAGTTGCATTCATAAAAGACAGCATTCACATTCATTTTAAAAGCAGTAACGTAGAATGTAAAAAATTGCTGAAGTGAAAAATGTAATATTGCAGTTCCATTTTGCAAGCTGAAAAATGATTCTGTCAACATTTGCATAAAATCTGCACATTTATACACTACATGTTATTTAAAAATTCCATGACTAAATTATGAATTTTGCAAATTTAGGCTTACATTTATACTGTTGCTGGTGTATATGTGGTAGATACAGAATGAATATTTTCAGTTTAATAGGTAACATCCTCACACAACGGACAATAAGTGTGAAAATTATAAGGGCATTTTGATTTTTCAAAATTATTCAGATTATGAGTCTCTGGTCCAATTATTACATTTTCCCTCTTCTGTCACAAAATAGGGGTGAGTAGTGCTAGGAATACTGGAATGGCTTCTTTCATATGTTATTTCACTTGCTAACCCCATGCCAACCAATTTTATTTTAGCCCATTAATAAAAATATCTTTCAAGATGAAAACCTAGGCCCAGTGCAAGGATCTCCAGAGATTGTCCACATCGTGCCCATCACTGGTCCTCGGAACCTGGGCTGCAGCACACACGTAATGTGCAGCCAAGACAGGACCCTAACTCCCCTCACTCCCTACAATTTCTTTCTGGCTGTAAAACATTTTACAAGCAACTGACTTTATTTTACTATCCTGGATATTCTGTTTATGTTGACTCTTTAGTGGTTCTGCATTTAAATAAGCCTCTCTAGCTTGGCTCTCTTGTTTGTATTCACAGTCCCTGGAGTTCTTGTGTAAAACAACAACTATAAAAACAAGAACAACAACAATAAAACATTGAAAACTTTCCTGGGTTAGGTTATTTTTAGCTCTTTGGAATAGGCAAAAAATATAAAGACTTTGTCTTCAGCAGATCACCTCAAATATAGGCTACTAGAACACAGCACACTTAGGTAAGCTGTGGAGGACATCTAACAACATACTCAAAGTAATACTGATAGATTAGAACAAATTAAATAATTAAAAGGGATCAGTAATGGTGGAATGGTTTCTGATAACTGAAATTATATCCTTTCTAGATTTAAGAAAAAAATTACACCTAAACATTAACACAAAATATATACATATGGAAGAATCAAATGTGCCATGTGGACTATATAAATATATTGGTACAGACTGAATCTAACACTTTTCCAAATCAAGGTACAATATAAACATTAATTAATAGCAAAGGCATGCCAGAAAGAAAAACAGAAACTGGTAATGAAAATATCTGTTAAAGACCCCTTTAATCGAGTAGTCAAATGTGGTCATTTCTATTTTTAAAAGTGTAATTTTAACATTGAATAAAGACATTTCACATTTAGTTTTCTATTTTAAATGAACTCATTAAGAAGTTAGGACCTCTTTCTAGTCCTCCAAGTTGAGGACCTTACTGAGGTCAATGTCGTGGTGTAGAATTAGACCACTGCCCCGGCCACGTGAGCTACAAGACACAAAACTCGTGTTTGCGGTCATGGCTCTACAGGCTGAACCATGTTGGAATGGATCATTTTTCCCGAGGGAGCAGGATAAAACAAAGTGCTGCATATATACACAAATATAAACTCTTTCAAATAAAAACTGTTAACAGTTCAAAATAAACAATTCTTTCCCTCCTCTCCACAGAAAATTATAAAAGGCTGATGATGTTCAGAATGGCTTTATTTGGGGACAAATAAAGTTTTATGCACCTTATCTCAGATCCCAGTAAAATTGACATTGGGAAAATCTATTTATACCCTCTACTGAGGACCTACTAAGTGACTGAAATGCTTCACACTTTACTTTCAAGCTTTGTAGCCTTTAGTTTAGAAGAACGAAAACATCTTTTTGTCCCCACAGTCAAACCCAGAGTCAACACTTTTCACATGTACTTTTTGGCAAGGATAGTTTACCAAGGCCTAATTAGTACATGGGTGAACTATTCTGTCTGATGCACTGACACCATGTTTAGTCCTGTATTTTCAAGTATTCCATTTGTATGCTTAAAAAAATAATTTAAGATGAACGTTCAGCAGGAACGAGAAATGTGATCCAGCCTATGTCTTTTGCCAAGCCAAAAAAAAAAAAAAAGTAGTACTGTATTAGCAAAATCTTTTCATTCCCATTGCATGTTTTCTACTTTATGCTACTATATTTAAATCCATTCATAAAGTTAATGGGTTAAAAAAGCACCCATTTGGTAGTTACATTATTCTATCTAAAGCCAGAAATCTTTGAACTTTCACATAATTCTTAACTTACACCTTTGGCCTTAATGGCTACTTAAAATAACTGGAAATGCTTAGCATAATCATTTGGTATTCCAATTGGCATTTATTCTGAACCCTAGACGTAAGAATGTGGGTTAGTTTTTGTTGCATATCAAGAATCCTGAGATGATTTCTTTTGTAGTTGTTTCTTCATGCTTTCTTTTTTAGCTGTAACCACTGTCAATATGCTTGTAGGACAATAACATAGGCAGCTCAAGATTCGGATTCTGAAAGATTTAACATACAGAGAGTTATAAGGCTTATTTTAATAACATTATAAAACCATCTGTTTAGCATTTTCAAAAATAAATCAAATAGTAAATTTTGCGATGAGAGTAAAGGAACCATTTTAACAAAGCACCAAGTTTTATTCACATGCAGAAGGGAAGGTGACACAATCACCAGACTTAAACCCTCTTCATTTGTTAGCCGACTAGACCGAGGCTTGCTCTTTGCTTTTGGATTGCTCCAGGCTTCTCCTGAACAGCTTTTACCACTGGGATCCTTCCTGTAGACGGAGGGCTCCTCCAAAACCAGCACATTTTATTTATCGCTTTATTTCTGTCATCTAGTACAATGTCTGGCACACAGCAGATGCTCAGGAAATAATGAATGAAAGGGTTTGTTGTTTTAAAGTGTGAATTTTGATGGAGGAAATCTGAAGAAGTATTCAGTTCTGGAACACTGCTGTGAAAATATTTTCCCTTTACTTAAAGAAGCATGCCCCTTACTAAACTATCAAAGTTATTTTTACTCTTGGTACACCATATACAAGTCAATTGAATCTTAGTTTCTCTCATGTATCAACTATTTAGCATAGAACTTGCAGAAATTTTCCTAATAAATCTATACAATCTTCACTGTCCTATAAACATGATCAAATGCTATGTTCAGGGTGGGGCACGAGAGACAAATTGCTCACAGAGTGTAACTTAGGTTTGCTGGGAAGTGGAAATCATATGTCAAAGGACAGCTTAACTGTGACGCTCCATTCTAAACTCCAGCTTTGAGAACATATATAGTGGAACCCACAAAGAGGACTATTTTCTTCTCATTCTGGGACACGGTTCTTAACACAGCTGGTCTGCAACTCCACTAGGAAGTCCCCCATTTCTACTATATTTCATTTTCTCTAGAGCCCTTCTTAGGCCCTCAGGTAGCTCTGCAAGGTCATGCTGACTCCAACCAAAATAAGGTCGCCACTGAGAACTAGTGAAAGGACAAGTATTTATATTCTTATTAACCAAGGAACAAACTCAACGTTTGATAAACTGTCAAATATTTTCCTTGGAGGAGAAATAATGCCAGATGAGAAACTATTCCTAGGAAAAATAACTACATTAAAATGAACTAATTGTTTTCTTTTAGAAAGCTTCATTTTGTCTTAAGACATCGTAGGAGTTAAGACCTTAGAGAGGCCAAAAGCATTAGCAATGTTTGTTACCTAGCCCAGTCTCCCAAACACAGACTAAGCTAAAGAAAGCAATCCAGGGGGATACAAAATTAGCTGTGAACACTAGAGCTAAAATGTACCTCACAGCCTAGACAAGCAATCTGGGACAAAAGAGCCACCGGCTTTGAAGGCTACTGTGAAGTAGACTTGTCACCAACAGAAAACACATCCAGGTGAATCTAAAACTGGGTTAAAACAATGACTGCACAAAGGCAGGTTGTTTAAAAATAACACCGTCAATGCAGACTGGCAAATTGCAGGAGGTAAAAGAACCAACAGATTCAATCCTTTTGTTTAATTTTCATTCTGTGCTAGAGGAAAGTATTTTAGCTGATGAAAAAAATGGGCCTATGAGATAGACTTATAATCATAATTGTTAGCTTCAAAATAGGCTCACAGTTTGCCATAATTATTTTGGTGTATGAAAGATGGCCCAACTGTAAGCTGTATAGATTGAGTTGTTTACAAACTGACATGTTTGTGAGACTCATTCATGAATTACTCTAAATTTCCATGGATAAATAAGAGACCTATAAAGATCAAGGATTCCAGAGGCCTCTGGAGTGAGGAAATACACGGTATAAATAAAGGAGTCATTCTGAGTTTCAGGGTTCCTCCCATGGAATACCAACTCTTCTCATATATTTTTGAGGGCAAATGAAATAATATTATAACAAATTCACTCATTTTTACAGAAATAAGTTATGAAGAATTTTCTACTACTATGCATGCATCCCCCTGAATGGCTAGGAAAGATTTCACCTCTGAGAATTGAAATATTTAGCTTGAATAAAACTTGACATTAAAAAAGTTACGATTAGACAAGTTCATTAACATATATTTGGAGATCAGACATTTACAAGGACACTGAGTGTGTATCTTCAAACACAGACACAGCACGTGAAGGTACAGACATATTTGATTATTTTCACATACTTCCCAGAAGAGCATGCAATGCTAAACTGACTTAATTTTATACAGATGCAATTTTGGAATATTTATTTTCAATTTCACAAATGGTCATTATGAATCAAGTTATATTTCCTGATTAGTATCAATGGGCATTTTACATGATAGCATGGCCATGATAACTTGCCCCTTATACTGTAATAATCATTCTGTTCTGAAAAAACTATCTAAAGTCTTATTAGAGGGTTTAGTAAATTTAAAATATGTATTTTCCCATATTCCAAGTCATGCATCTTTATATTTTTTGCAAACAATAGTATAAAGTTCACCACACCAACAGCGGAGAAAATTTAGAGAGATATTTTCATTTTTTCTTTATAATGCTGTTAATCTGTTTCTTTAAAGCCAGCCCACTTGTTTAACACTAGGTACCTGTTACAATACATTAGATTCGTCTGAGAATGTTCGTAAAAGAAGAGGTCTGACTGAAGGTCTGGTGGATAATGAGTCAGATGCCCTTCTACAGTTCAGATTTCTCTGTAATAATGAGGCAAAGATACTTAAAGCATTTGAAAACTGGTTAACCTACCTGGTGATAATAATGTAGAAGAAAAAATCATTCCCTATGGACTACTCTTCTGGCTAAAAGTACAAGTGAATTACACTACATAGCAAATGCATAACATTCAAATGAGTAAGTTAAAGGCCTAAGAGTCTCCAACTCAAATTATCTGTTCTCATGGTAGAAATAGACATTAGTAGTATGCAGTAAACTTGGGTTTTTGAAATGGTACTGGTAGGTTATATGGTAAGATGAGTCAATATGATTTGATTAGTAAACCTTACCATCCTTTTGGTGAACACCTCTGAGAGTTGTGCTGGTGCTATGAGTGTGTCAAAGATAAATTTGCAGAAAACATCCCTCTCCTGGTAAACAGACTAGCTCTAATACATTGTGCTAGTACTGTATACCTGGATCAATGAAACTACAAACTTAAAAGTCCAAGTTTTTGAAGATTACTTCCTCTCCAGTGTAACAATTTGGAAGGTGAACAAATGATTAAAAAATGACAAAATACTGTATCAATAGAAGATATAAAAATGAATTATGAGAAGTCATTTTTCATAAAGAATCAGAAATTGGTGTCAGGCAAATGAGAATGCAAGCAAGTTGGTACATTAAGAAAGGAAATCACCTTATTCACTCCAAGAGAAACTGTGATTGCTGGAAGTTTGAGAAAGCATGAAGATAGTAGATGTTCCTGAGGAAGGGAGGCGTTTCGTTACCTTGTTCACAATTGCACAAAAGGTGGAAAATTGCAGTAGAAAAAAGAGAAATGCAGAAACCAAAAAAGAAAAGAAAGAAAGAAAGAAAAAAGTAAATATTCTCTTAGATGTAAGACATTTGAAAAGAAACCTTGAGATTTGGAAGTAGAAATGACATGTTAGTTTTGAAGACATTACTTCCTAATGTGAAGGCAGAATCAGAATTAGGAATAGTATATTTTATGAGCCAACAGCTATTTCTTTGTATGTCAATTTAAAATTATTTTGTTAATGGGAATGTAGTAATTTTGCTGAAATATGCCTTTCATTAGCCCTAATCACCAAGTCACTATCCTATATTTGTTCAAAATCTACTGGTCACAGACCTATGCTCATGTTGCCAATTACCAAAATCAACTGATTGCTAACTACCTCCCCTATCTAATCCCTCAGTTACATTATGAAAGGACTGATTGCCCTTGGGGACCTGCAGGTTAAAAAGTCTAATCATGACTAAACAATGGGAAAACACTTGGTGACGCCAGAGTCCCATTTGTCTCTGAATTGATATTTAACTTCCTCTCTTTTACATAACCTAACCCATGTCCCCATCATTCATTATAGAGACCTCTTTGGAAAGGTAAGCTTAATTTCTCTTAAAGTCTAACTTGTTGCTTTAAAACACCCCCAAAATTCAAAGTTGATAAAAGTTTAACTAGAAAACCTAAGACATTATTGTTTCCTTTGTGCTCTGTGCCTGAAATGATATGGGCATTTGTCAGCTTGGTTTGGGCATCGCCCCAACAAAATACAATCATGAATGGTCAGCAGTGGGGATGAGCTGAACAACTGGTAAGCCATTCTACCCCATTACCTTCTTAGTGCCAAGAAGAATAGGGTTGGGGAAAACACAGCAAAACATGTGTCTAACAAAGTCCAATAAACAAGTTTGTAAGGGCATAATTTCCATTTTTTTATGTTTTGACAAACCTATGCTTTTCCTATTCATATTTTACCTTAAAGGAAGAAAGGTGGTAACATGTTGCTAACATGCAAACTACCAGTTGATAAAGCTAGAGGAATAAAAATTGCAGTTTCTGAGAAAAAAATTTGAATCACATCTATCTTTTATTTTGTGGGCAAAAATCTTGGAATAAGATTAATAGGACACCAAGTCCACCACCCTTGTGTTTAATGTACAAGCCTATCTATTTAAGACTTCAGCTCTACGCATGTTTTGGAGTGTTCAAAGACTTGTATCCAACCATCAGAGATAAAAGTATTCCAAGAAGTTGAAATTTTAGGGGTTAGCAGATTAGATGTTAAACTACCTTATACAGGAAAAAAAAAAAAAAAACATGAAAGTACAGAAAGCACTAGAAAGCACAGAGTATCTAAAGCAATAACAAACTGATATAACCAGCAGTTGGTACTGAGGGGTTGTGAGGAGAACAGGAAATAATAAGCTAAAACAATACAGAATTTGCACATTCCGCTGCAGTCATCTAGAGAGCTTTGACACCAGCTCAACTAGCAGTGTGTCAAAGGGGTCAATGGATAAAGGTCCACCCCAACAGCCACGACATTTGAATTCAACTTTATTTTTGTCTTATCCAGACACAGAACTATTGCCTTCTGAACCTATGCTTGTACATGACACTTAAATATTGCAATAATAGTTATTATTAAAATTATAAGAAACTGTATTCTTCAAAATTTCCAAGCACTTTCTCCAGTAATAATGCTCAGACAACTGACATGGTTCCTTTTTCTGTCTTCTACATGGATAGTGCGTCCTACATAAGAGAGTACTTCTGTTTGTACAGAGATCCAATGCAGGGCACGAACATACTGCTAGCTTCATTCCATTAGACTAGCCTTCCATGTCTGGCAGGCAAAAATCAAGCCTCTCTTTTTGATTCTGGTCATTTACATGAGAAAAAAATTATACGAAGACACCCAGAAAACTTCCCCATCATCAATAGGAAGTGGTGTTTACTACCTGGCTAAAAGATCCAGATATATTTTAGTGATTTACAGATAGGCAACAACTGCGCTTAGAGGGCACATAGCTTTTAAAAATATTAAAGAGCTTAAACTGTAGCCTTCCTTTGAAGTGTCATCTTCCTGTTTCACTGTTCAATGCCCAATGGTAGTTTCATCATATCCTGTCAGCAGTATGGTTATGCAGGATTTTCATTTTAAAAGCTAAAGAAAAGTTCTATGGTTAACAAAAACGAAGCTTTGGTGAAAATTCGGCTGGGGAGTACATGCTGAACTATAACCCTTGAGTTAAATAATTAGGCCCGCTTTTGAAAACAAAACCCTCTACAATGTAAGTGTGACTGGCAGACCTCAGTAGTGCTGGAGGTCACCAGGCCGGCCTTTTCAGCAGGGAATGACTTGGACCCTGAAATTGCTCAGCTATAGCACACCATATAACTGATTCTACTATTTTGTCTTATGAACACTGTTTGTAGCTTAACTGGAGGAGACCTTATAAGCCATGCTCAACTCATCCCTGAAATACTAGCACCTACTATAGTAGCCAACTCATAGTGGGTCCTAGGGCGTGTGGTGAATTGAATGGAATTCAACATAAGGTGGCTTCTATATTTGTTAACTATAAATGGCTTAGGTTCTTTCTCAAATATCATAAGGTCATTTTCACTATGCACTGTTAAGTGCCCTTTTCAAAACATGTGGGTGCCAGACCCACATGAAGATAGCACTGGCAGTCTATCTGCCACAGGCATTTCTGGTTGTGTGGATTTTATTGGGTGAAGTCAGGAGCATCTTCTACTATAGATAGGGACATATGCTCTACTTCATCTGGAGGCACATGAGGCAAAAAAGCATCTTTTGCCTCTTAAAATGAAGCCAATGCCTTAGCAAGGAACATTGAACAAAACAGGATGCCATTTATGACATCAGAACTCTGGTCACTAAACAAACACAATTTTGGAGAAAGTTAGATTTCATTTCTCTGTAGTTGAATGGCCAAATAAGGCACTACATAAACAGTGAGTACGGGACTTCATATGATAGGCCATGGCTGCCATGTGTTGTCGGGTGGCCTTTATGCATTCGGACCCACTACTTTGCTCTTGCATTTTCTCACACACATAAAGAGGTAGCACTGCTGAGTGCTGACAACTGTTTTGCCTCATTTGCAACTCTCAAAAATCCCACACAGTCTGAAAAACCATTTAGTCTTTCAGACATTGGATATAAAGAGAGATGTTCATCAGTAGGCGGTTCAGCAAATGTTTATTGGTTCAGTTAGGGTAGGAACAAATGAATGAATGATTGAAAGAATGAAAATGGCTATGAAAAATTTCCTGGTTGTTCTAGCATATTAGCATGCAAGCTACAGCACAGTCGACAGAACTCCTGCTATCGTGGATATAACACGTGACAATGCCGATGCGGGTAACCTCCAGCAACATTCTATGCTGCAAAGTAAAAAGAGCTGCTAGAACTTCCTACTCTCAGCAGAAGTTGAGAATCTGCTGTTTGCAAAGAAAGAAACTGCTTTAAATATTTATCTGTGAGCTCCTGGTGGCATTCATCCATCTAATGACCTATATAAAATGTCATCTCCAACCATTATCTAGTTTTTTAAAAGAGAACTAAGTAAGAAGATATGCTTGAAGGTTTTGCTTTTAGAGATTTTTGAATCATCTTTAGAGCAAGAAGCCAGTGTGAACCATTATTTAACATGGGCTCCATCATTAAAATCAGAAAAACATTTAGATGCACCCCAAAGTGAACTCCCAAAAAAGAGAAGGGAAGAGCCACTCAAGAGAAGCTCCTTTATAAGTTTTCTGTTATATGAATATGAAGGCACCAAGCTATTTCTTACTGCAATATTTATTTGGCTTCATGTACAAGTAAATTGCCACTTGAGTCAATCTGAGAAAAATTTGTCCTATCAGCCTGTTCAACTGATTAAGCTATAATCAGATGATTAAATGTCACTTTTCCATCCTAAAACTGAAAAGCAGGATAAAGGGAGTTAAGGGGCTACCAGAAGGATTAGAGAGTGAACTAATACCGTCTTTAGGTTATCGTTACTGTGCCTAGTTCCTGCCCATAAAGCAAGCAGAAGCAGGCAGTTCAGTGCAATTCTGACCACACAGCTTATACACTGACTGGCCTTATACCAAGAATCAATGTAACTTATGCACTGATAGTTCCATTACTTTTGAACGAGGTTAACACTGATTGGTAACATGTAGCTTCTTTTACATTTTTAATCACTTCAAAAATTTTCTACACTAATAATTTCAGCTGCTCATGTCTGCATAATGTCAAACACTGGAGAGTCTATTAATTCAGCAGACACAAAACCATGACATTCCAGTTTCACGACTAAATAAACTGGTTGGCAAGTTTGATAAAATACATTCATTAGTCATGGCTTAGACAATTTCCTGAAAGTACTGCCCTGGAGTGGTTAAAATATCTTGTTGGTGTCAATATGAAAAGAAGAGGGTTTTGCTTTAGCAACATAAACTAGCGATGGCAGGAGCATAACACATTTAATTTACCTGCTGGTCAGATGTGCCAGAAATTTTATTTTCAAGGATAATCTAACTCTTTCACTTTAAAGGCTTTTGAAAAATGTTCAAAAGATACCAGATAATGTAACCGAGGGAAGTAATTTCAAGTATGTTTTGAAAGGAAAGGATGTAGAAATCACATCCAGGGAACTGTCATTGGTTCAAATATACTGTTGTACAGACAGGGCTAGAAGCAACATAGAGATTAAGCAGCACTATAATTAAAGGAAGGGGAAAGGTTTGAAAGAAGCAAATTGGGATTATCAACTGAAAAGAAAAATCTGAGAACAGCCCACAGGGAAATTTCTAAGGTTCAAACTGAAATGTTGGTGTGGAAATTCCTGGTGTAAAAATTCTGGGCTAAAATACATTTTCCTTTGAAAATTCCATATGGAGTATCTTATATACTCCATATGGATTGCTAAAGGTCACACAGAACACTAGTAAGGAATCTACTTACCACCTGCATTGGATAACGAAGTTTTTACTATACTTTTTATGCAGAAGAGGAAATTAAGTGATGAACCTGTAAGGAGGGGTTTAACATGCTGTAACTAATGCAATTCTCTAAATGAGGTTTTCAGTTCATGGCAGATATTGAAGCCCCTTCCAAAAATTAGATTATAACATGAACTTAGTTCTTACCCTGGCACTTCTTCTTCTTACATTCTTTAATACTATCAGGAGAATCTCAGGGAAAAGGCTAATAAATATTAGAAGAATTACAGCCAACCATGTGGACACCGAAGATAGCATTTGAGCAAATACGAAATACATTCTCTGTTGTTTAAGAAAAGGCCTGGAATGGAAAGAAAATACATAAGGGGAAAACAGTCAGTTCCTGTCAAGTGAAAAATAAATTTAATTAAAACATTTTTATATTTTAAAAAATCTTCCTTATATATGTTAATACAATTTTCTTTAAAATATCCTGAAAGAAATAAACAAATTTCATCTAACAAATGTTTAGAAAGAAGGGAAATGAGAATCAAAGGGGAAAAAAATAAGGTCCATTTTTCAAAAACAATCAGATAATCAGTTATAAAGCTGCCAACTGGTGAATATTTACATGTATTAAAAATGCTGGAGCTTTAAAGATATGTAAGAGAAATGATGGTTAACTTTTATCCTAATAAACACTTTATTTCCTCAGCTGTCTTATTAAGATTTGTGCTGTCTTCATAAATTTAAAAGACATTTTTATAGCCACTTCCTCTACAATAAATGCTATGTAAATATAAAAGGGACTACAGAGCTCATAATCTTTTGGCAAGGGGATGCATCTTTCATCTTCATCGACAAATGCATACAGAGCAAGAGTGTGTGCCAAACAGGTTGACAGACAGTAGAATCCTGCTAATAGAGCAGTAAACTTTGGTATGAAACCCAGGAGGATCCCTCATTCTGCACTTATACTTCTTTTGAGGGGGATTAATGGCAGTGTGACAGTTA
>PVIC010012481.1:20585-39712 GCA_004025085.1 Thryonomys swinderianus
CTCACTATGGTGCCCAGGCAAGCCGCCGCGAACTCAGCAATCCTCCTGTCTCTACCTCCCAAGTGCTGGGATTACAGGCATGAGCCACCATGTCTGGCATTGTGGTATGTGGTGTTGATTGTTGGTGGGCGTGAGTCTCCACGCCCAGCATTATATGTGGTTACCGGGGATTGAACTCAGGACCTTGCGCTTGCGAGGCAGGCGCCGGAACCACTGAGCTAACCTTTAAAATTTTAAACATTAAAAAAAAATGAAGCTACACTTCACTGCTACTTCTTTGCTGCATTCTGAAGTGGCCACTGAGAAGCACAGTCATTCTCTCTGAATCATACCGCACAGAGCTTCCCTGGGTAATTTACTGCCATTCTGAACTGAGGGCCAAGTGGCCACTGAAGGTCAGGATGCACAATCAGACCTTCTGAGCATGGAGAGTCTCGCTTACTGGGCCACAGATCAGGGACCATGCTTGAAGACTCTGATTTAAAAATGCACTTCTGTGCTCCCATAGGTAACTTGATAAAATCAAGCTGGTAGCTCTACATATATGACGACTAGACTACGGAACAGAAGTGAGCAGAACAGAGAGGTGGAGAAACTCCTGAGCCCTGAGCTTTTTAGGAAATTCTGCCATACAGGAAAGAACTCTGCAGAAATCTATCCCATTCTAATTCTGAAAAGCATCTGGAATGTTTTCTAGGCACTTAGCCGAGCCATACCAAAGGTCTACCAGACAAGGGATAGCTAGCCTAGGGTGGTCCTTTGTGCTGCACTGACAATACTGTCCGATTAATATCTCTAGTTTGTGTCTTGTTTTTACCTCCCTAACAACTGTGAGGCTTTGCAACATGGCAGTAAAAGACATATAGTATTATCCTTGGGATAGGTTTGGGTTCAGACATCATCGTTCTCACTGCCAGCCTGAACACAGGATAGATATCTCAGTGCCTTGGGGTAAAATATTTCCAGATACATCAGTTACAATTAGCCTTCAGCTTACATTTTGCATTGTTTCCAGTCAAAGTACTTCTTAAGGCCTGCACTTTAGGCCAAAAAGTAAAAAAAATAATTTGTTCCTCCTTTGTCCATGAGGAATGTGTTCTAAGATCCTCAGGGGATGCCTAAAGCTTCCAAACTTTGTTTACTGTGTTGTTCCTACAATACATGCTCATATGCACTTATAATAAGGCTTCATTTATGAAGTAGGTTCAGGAAAACATTAGCAATAACTAACAGTATCATAACAATTTACTGCAATGAAACTGCCTACATTGTCACTCTTGTGCCAGGGGACCGATTACTAACTAGAATAAGGGTTACTTGCACACAAGCACTGTTATACCATGACAACTGATCTGATAAGGGCTGGCAACTGAGTGAACAATGAGCAGGTGGTCTACACAGCCTGGACCCCCTGGACAAAGTTATGATTAATATCTGTGGAAGGACACACCTGGGCAGTATGAGATTTCATCACATTACTCAATGTGCAATTTAAAATTT
Organism: Thryonomys swinderianus; assembly: GCA_004025085.1. Classification (NCBI taxonomy): domain Eukaryota; kingdom Metazoa; phylum Chordata; class Mammalia; order Rodentia; family Thryonomyidae; genus Thryonomys; species Thryonomys swinderianus. The sequence goes on from PVIC010012481.1 coordinate 22,086, forward strand.
AGGAATTGCTTAATTCTAGAATTTTCCATTGTGATTTTGGGACTGTAGATACCTAAAATCTCAAAAAATAAAATCATGCTTAAAGGGGATCTATTGAATTTAATTTTTGGTAAACATCACTAAATGAACAGGTATGACAATGTCATAATCGTTATTTATTTTAATCAGTAAGAAATCACCTATAGAAATGGTTAGAAACTTGTTTACTTGCTAGAAACATTTTATTCTTATGCAAATTTTATATAATTTTCAGATGTTGACTACACAAATTTATTAAAGTACTGTGGGCAGACATACAATTTTATGTTGTATTCGGTTAATCAACTTGGACTCATCTTATATTATTAAAGAAAACGGAGTTTCTTCAGCTTTGCTGCTTCCAATCATTATATAAAGAGGGGCTAAATACATGCAGTAATTATTCATTGTGGTGCTGATAGTTCATTAAAGTGATGAGATTTTTCAGTTTTATTTCTTAAAGCGTTTAGTAAAAAAGGTTTTCAAAACACAATTTACTTAAATATCAAGGGACCTAACCATCATCCTCCCATCTCTGTGGCAAAATGTTTTGGGTGTATGTAAGAGTTTGCTCAAAGAAGTGAAAATACATCCTCTTGGAATCTTACCTCACGGCCTACTTTCTCTATGTCCCCTAGGCTACCATCCTTATAAAGGGGAAGACATTGATTAATGGAAACAATTTTAACATTTTAAGAACAAAGCATAGGCTTTAGAAGTAAGGAAAGGACGTACAAATACTATTATTTACCCCCCTAACCAGAGTTCACATGTCCGCGTATCACTGTAATTGAATCTCTGTGATGCAGGCATGATTTATAATGACACAGTACAGGCATATCCGACCTGAGGCCCACAGGTTACCTACCCTTCTTCATAAATGACACAATAACATATATAAAAGAAACGTTGTTTCCTAGAGACATTAACTATATTATATGATGTAATTGAAAAAAAAGTGTTTAAGTGAGAAAAATTTATTATAGTAAAAGACAAATTGCCATTAATACACCTCAAAATAGTCTCCCTCACTTGGAACAAATATCATACTGTTTTTTCTACAAGCACATCTGGAAGTCCTCTTTCGTGTCTTTAGCTGTGCTATCCCGGCTGCCTCGATGTCCTTAATCAATTCAAAGTCTACATACTTAGGCTTCCATGCAATTATTATGCCATTTTATATATAAGGGATGGGAACATACTGAAGGATAATTGTGTTCTTCAAAGAATAAAGTCCAAATGGATAATAATGTATGTACTAGCCCACATGCTAGGTAAACATTTCAAAGGATGAGTGTTTCTCCTGAAAATCACATGGGAGATCATGCTAGAAATGAGTTTAACTTCACAGAAAGATGCTTACTAGTAAAAGATTTAGATAGGGGCTACCAAAGGGATGTGTTCTGGGTCATCATGTAGGTGATATCCCTGTATTTAAAATTTTACTTGAGCCGGGCGTGGTGGCTCACGCCTGTCATCCCAGCACTCGGGAGGCAGAGACAGGAGGATTGCTGAGTTTGAGACTTGCCTGGGCTACATAGTGAGCTGAGAGCCAGCCTGAACTACAAAGCAAGACTCTGTTTCAAAAGAAAAAAAAAACTATTACTGAAATAAAATTTCACTTGAAATTAGCAGCATCACAACTATAAGTAACCTCTAGTCCAACTAACATTAACACATCCCCACCAGCATGACCCACCATGTAGTGCACGCAAGACTGTCCCATGGCGGGGCACTGGTAACAAACATTTTTATTGGTCTTCTACTAATAAAATTAATTAAAGTCTATAAATGAATCAATCTAGTTAGTTGCCTGAATTTGATTACTATCCAAATATCAGTATTAATACGATTTATACCAATTAGTATCATTATAATGAAATTTATTTTGTTAAAAAAATTTATTTATATTTGTGAATTTCTTTAAAACATTTTATACATAAAGGTGGTCAATTTGTACAGTGGGTTCAAAATGTCATAATGCATTTGGCTTTTGTTTTTTACCAGAGCGGCACTACTTTTTCAGATAGTCATACATGTATCACCAGTGGTTCAAACCGGTGGACTCTCGAATCCAAATTAGAGCTGCCCAGAAGTAAGATGTACAAATTATGGCTGCCATTTTATACAATCAAAACTTTAAAAATATAATGAAGGTTTACATATACAATACATGTTTTATTCCTTACACAAGTACAGCTGCTTACCAAATAATTCCTCCCCAGAAGAATGAGAAAAATATATAAAAGGCCAAAGAACCCCAGATCACAAAGTGATTTATCCATGTCCAGAACCGAGTATCCAAGGCGAGCTGAAAAGATAACAACACAGGAGATTACATAATGGGCACAGACTATACCAAGTAATACGCTATGACGTCTTATCACTTGTACAGAGTACTGTACCTACAGGAGGACCTAATGTAACAAGGGATCTGGGGACCAGTAGAACTAAAAGAACAAAAGAATCTACCCTATTCAAAGAGTTATGGTGAGGAAGCCAAGCTCTGTGTAAAGATCTCTATAGCACAGGCAGGGAGATGTGGTCAAGCCAAGCTGCTGGTAGGTGTGGGGCTGTAGTGGTGTCAGTCCTGGGCCACAGGCAAGGACTGAGGTAAGGTGATACACAGGAAGGCAGAGTCCCAAATCCGCAGGCAGTGGTCACTAGGGAGATAAAGGCCAAAGTAGGCCCAGCTGGTAGAGGTGGGCATGCTAACAAGCAGCATGAAGAGAAACGACAACCAGGAAGGAGACACATGTTATGAAAGTTCAGACACAACAGATGAAGAGTCACTTAAATATAAAGGCAATATCTTATATCATGTAGTAAAAGATCATGGGCCTGACTAGTGTGTCTCTTTAACTGTAAAACCCTAATGTATTCCATTAAATTGATAAAATGTTCAGTTGCTTTAGACTTTAATTTCTTCAGGTTACAGTGACCGATGATCATGTTTTCAGACTGTGGCACATGGGGTTTTCCAATGTGTTCTCACTCATAAAGAGGATGTTGCTAACATTGTTAACATGACCCACTTTTGAATTCCCATCCATCAGGCTGCTAAGAAAAAATGTTACCATACTCATCTAAAAAGCAGGAAATTGATGTTTTTTGAGACATACACGAATGAGATATGCTTCCATAAGGCTGACTTTAACTATGAAGGCGACCTGGAAGCCTGGGCCCATATGCCATTCCCGGAGAAAAAAAGAAGAGGGAGGGACACTTGCATTTCAAATCATGATCCTATGAAGCACAGTAATAAATAACAACTAACGTGTATTGCAAGGAACATATTCTCTGTGTCAGATAGCACTCATAGTGCTTTATGTGTATTCACTGACTTCTCACAAAGAACTCTGAGGTGGGAAGGTCCGGACTACGGCACTTTTATCTCCATTTCATAAAAGAGGAAACTGAAGCACAAACAAGTCATTAATTGGCTAAACTGAGATGAATTATATCATTTTTCTCCTAAAAATCTTATGATATTACTGAAATAGGTGAGCAATGGAAATATATGTCATCTCTATTTGCAATGAAAAATGAACGAAAAACAAACAAAAAAAATCGAAAGAAAATGGTGAGATCCTACGAAAATTCTACTTTAAATAATGTTTCTGACTACCGAGCATGCTGGAATTCATCTAGAGGTACTCATTACTGAATACCACAAGATGTGCTTATTTCTGAAATTATCAAAAATTCAATTATGCTTTCAATGTTAGGGACTCCTAACTCATGAGCCTCCAGGGTAGTATCTAACAAGACCTCACAGCCATATTACATGGTTACCATGTCAATCCCAATGATTCTGCAAGATTACACTTTTTCTGTTACCTGCTGTACATCCTATGTACTTCACCCCAATGGGGTAAACCTCAGGGATTAGTGCACTTCACAAAATTTCTTTATTACAAACTCTTTTGCATACTTATTTTGCTGATGACTACCTATATCCAATGTCTTAAAACACTCAAACTACTTTTAGGCCAGGGGTTCTTAAACATTATGTACAATTTGGAAGGAGACTCAAATATTTAACATGGAAACATACACATACACATGAGCTCACAGCCTGTTTATATGTCATAACAAAACTGCTTAAAAAGAGAAGGAACAAATTGCTGTTTGATTTTCTAAAGAATAAAAGAAAATTAGAGAAGACAGAATATATTAGAAAGAAATGAATCACAAAGACTATACAAATATCCAAATCTTTTTAGCATCGTACACTTTTTAGTAAGCATTCAGGCAAAGGTTTGCATAAAAAACAGCAGCAAAGATAAAGATTAGCAGACTAAAATAATACACTATGATTAAACAAAAATGGTTTGAAATATATTTGAATGAATAAAAGTCTAACCTTCAGAGTTACAGTGAATACCAAGACTGTAAAAACAATGGTTCCGAAAGTCCAGTTTCCATAGACCTGAAAAACATTTAACAATTACATATGTCATGAATATATAAGCCTGCTTAAGAACACAAAAAGCCAAGTTTAATTCTGTGTATAACTGTGGAAGGATTTTGTGTGAATTTAGAGAAATAATCTGGTCAACACAATGAGGTTGGCCTTGTGCTGTCACTGACAAGTACGTAACACCGGTGATTGGTATGATTTATTTCCATTATCCCATGCAGTGAACTCACTGTTTTGATAAAGGTAGGGAAAAAACCAAACCAAAACTAAAACCAAAGCCAAAATGCCCGCACTATTCCATTAACAGCAATGTTTATCAGAACATATCATTTGGATAATTCATCCTAAGGAATTTGATACAGGCTTTCTTTTATAATATAAAGCTCTCACATAAGCCACATTTGCAGACAAACAGACTCACATTTCGAAAATGTCTCATTATTGACTATAAATACCAGAACTGTGTATATGTACATGTGCACATCAAAGAAAAGCAGAAAACACATATAAATCCAAATGATGACAATGAATGGCACATATGCTTACCAAACGCTGTCAAGATCTGAATGTATAACATTAAAACAGAAAATGAGATGTAAAAGGGTTTTTTAAAAATAAAAAAATATTGAAGTTAATAGAAGCAAAAAAGGACTCAATCAAATTATATATGGGAGTTATGGTTAGTTGCTGAGAGCGGTTCTTACATTTATCGTAATTTTGCCAAATACTCAGAAGGATGGTGACATATGCAGTAAAACCTTATTAATTTGGACTTTCTGAACTCAAAATAAATAATCAGGAGAGGCTGGGTTGATGCTTCTTATGCACCACCTAGGATGCTTACTGAAGAAATGAATCACTATCATTTGCTACCAAGAGACTGTGGGAGAGTGCATGCCCACTCTAGTACTAGCCAGCTGTGCACAGTTTACGTGCTAATGTGAAAATAAGAAATGCAAACCACAGAATCAGTTATAAAGCTAAAGGGACCCAAGAAATAACAAAATTGAGGTCCTTCTTACTGAAGGGTGAAGGCAATGTGGAGAGGCAATGTGACTTTCCCAAGGACATCAAGTTTCAGCAGGACACTCTCCTTGGCAAATGCTACATGTATTTCCCTTCAAGTAGATCTTCATCACCCTAACAATTACTTTGTAATTAATAATTTTCATGACTCATACTAAACTAACACCTATTAGTCCAAGTTAGAGAGGTTTTAACTGCTAATTTCAAAGTAGCATTCAAATTCCCTAAGCCTAGTAATTTCCTAAGTCTAACTGTGTAGGCTGTAGACACAGTTACTGCACTCAATAAATTATCTTTGAACCTTAGCTTTTGCTTCACTTTATATTTACAAAGAATGACCATAAAACAGCGAAACAAGAAATGGGTAAAGGAAAACATAGTGAAAGCAGCACACAAAGCAGTGTGCTCAGGTTCCCTCTGTGTGGCTGCAGGAAGGAGCCTCTCCTGTCCCCATCAGTAATTCTCTCCACCAGCAAAATCATCCCAGTGCAGCTGCTGACTGAGATGAGCACTACGGGAAAGGCACTGGCGAGAGCACAGCAGCCTTTCTGGAGAACACTATGCTTCAGTTTGGAAGAGAAGAAAGGAAAAGAACTCCCTCTCTTCACCTCCCAGTATACTTCAAAGATACAGCAACTTTCTACTTCACTTCCAAGCCTGGAAGGTTTCTATGAATAAGAAATACACTGGGTGAAATTTTTCATTAAGACAGAAAAAGCATTTCTCACATCGAAGCGCAAGGGTCCGAAATACGAAGTTCCAGGAACTCTGTTCACTAGTAAAAATCACAGCCAAACTTTCCAGAGGGTTTGCAAATCTGCTCTCTAATTAGTTATGAAAATAAGTAATATCTTACTTCAATACTTACACTGTTTTAAAAAAGTTGTGAGAACTAAATGCTACATATTAAGAAAAATAGCTTGCAAATTACAGCAAGAAGATATGTAATACAGACCCAGTGCCATGGCAAAAAGCTATGCTTCTAATACTAAAATACGTAGTCACATTATCTTTACCTTTCCATTTTCTTCTATAGATGCAGTCTGAAAAAGAAAGTAAGTCCCAAAGAAGAAAACTGTTCCTTCAAAGGCAGCCAGAAATGTCCAATATAAGAAGGGGCCCCACTGGAGCATGGCATTGTCAGAAATTTTCCTATTAAGAAATGGGGGAAAAATCAGGTTAATAAATTTCTGCAGGCTGTTCATTTAACGGTACAGTGAAATACCAAAGGCAAGTATGGTTTGACCCTCTTATAATAAAGAAGGCTACTCCTTATGAACTGTAAGGTTTTTGGTGAAGGGCCAGACAGTGCTGAAAGCTGATCTTCATGTAATAACCTCCCAAAAGCGACACTTGAGTAAACTGTCAAAATGCTACTAAAATTCTGGGCACTGACAACAATAACACTATCAATAATAATTGGTTCTCGTTTAATGGCTACTTATTATATGCCAGGAACTGGATCCATAGCAATCTGCATCCATGTAAAAATTACCAGATAGGTACTATTACTCTCATTAACAAATAAGTAGTCTCAGAAGGGTGTAACATACCAATGTGATTGAAATACACAGTGTATGCTACTGCCAAGTGCCATCCAGTGGAAAGGCAAGAATGTAAGAACATGTCCTCGTCTACCTTATTCACCAGATCTCTTTAATGGCACCATGCCATTTCTGGCTCTTCCCCAGAGTCAAAAGGTAAGTATCTTGAATTGATTCAGAGCATGGAGGTACAGTCTAACTAAAGACATTCACAAGAGGATTTTCAGAACTATTTTAGAGACAAGAATGATAAGTGTGTTTGAAGCAAGGGGGATGTTTAGTGAGATTAATGACAATGTGTCTTTCTGAGTAATTTTTAAAAATTTAAACTGTTTTTTGAAAAATCACACCATGTAATGGTTACCAAACTTTATGCACATCAGAATAACCTGAGGATCTATAAAGTCTACTTTTTAAGTCAAATATCTCACATCTTTAATCATTCAGAGAAGCTAAAAAGTTGATCATACAGAAACAGAGTAGAATAGAGGTATTAAAGCTACGAAAGGGTGGGGAGAACAAGAGTGAGAGCACAGATAGATAGTGGACTCTTACACAGTTAGAGGTAGGGACAGGAGTTTAATGTCCTGCAGCACAGCATGGTAATTACAGTCTGTAAACAGTTGGGCATTTCAAAATATCCATGGAAGTTTAAAGATTTCCAACACAGAAACAGACTGTGATAGAAATGTTAATTATACTAATTTGCTCATTACATTATATATACATATCACTATATCCCATTAACAAATGCACACATTATATGTCAACCAAAAATTCTGGCTCTCCTCATTCTGATTTAAGAGCATGAGGTACACTTTGAGTATCAGAATTTCTAATGCACAGCAGTGGTGGGGAACCGCTAGTATACCAGCTTGCCAAAGTTCTTGCAGTAACAGAGAGCTAATATATAGTCTTGCATTGAACTGACTTCAAAGCACATGTTCTCAGCTGTGCTACCAAAATTTCCAGCTACTATTGTTAAAATATTTCTTTTATCATGTGTTCTTCTAGAAAATTTGATCTTTCCAAGGTCATAAGAAGCCCTTTATAGCTTTCCATTGAATCAAATCACATGTTTTAAAGTTATAATGATACTTTGATAACTAGCAGGTAGACAGATTAAAATCTTTCAAAAATAGCACAGTATTCTTAGGGCAAGGCAGAATGTGAAATAAAAATGCAATTCCAATGAGATGGAGCTACAGAAAGAAGATAGGTTTGTGTATATTTCTCTTGGTTTCTATTTTAAATTGCTCTTAAGAGTTTCAAGGGGTACCTATCAAATCATCAGTTAAATAGTACACTTATTGCTAACACTACTGTGAAAGTAATTGGGCTGTTTTGACACCTTTATAAGGTAAATACAACTGGCTCTTGGCCAGTTGGTGTTGAGTACTGTGAAGGTTCTGAAAACATGACAATTATGTGATTTCTACCTACTAGGATTCCAGGTGCATGTGTAATATAAAATCGTGAGGATGTTTGTTGTAGAAAAATGGCAGGAGAGAGATGGCTACCTTACAGAAACAAGCTCTCCCCACAGGAAGTAAGTCATGCTCCCAAGACAAGCACAGGAAAGGCACTTCCCTGAAGATCCTTGCAAGGAGCGCCCAGCCACTGGCAGACAACATGGCTTTTCACCTACTGGCTTGGGCTGAGACAAAAGTGGGCAAAAACAGGCAGAGGTCCACAGGAGAGAAGAATGGCAGGGATATTATGGGTTGTTAGATTACAGATCAGGTCTTCAGGCTGCATTCAGATGAATGAAGAAGTTGTTGGAAACTCAGAACAGGGCAATCAACATGAAGAAAAACATGAATAAAAATGACAATGTGGGGAAAGGCAGACCAGCAGCACAGGTCTGAGCATTTCCATATAATGACAGAGAGCAGGTACATCAGAAGAACCCTTTCTTTTGCCTTTTCAAGCTGTAAAAGAAACGAATTACACTCGCTCTCTCCACAGACATATAGTTTACTTTTAAAATTTCTCTTTAAATATGAAAATAAATCAACTCCGTATTGTTTCATGTCAATGTATTTGGAAATGTTTGAGTCAGTAAATCCTCAAAGATAAAATCTATAACATGCTGTACAATATCACTGATAAAATAAAGTGGCACACTGCACATAGTCATATGCAGATAGACCGGGGCTTCATGTTTACAAAGGAGCAGTTAGAGTAACAGCAATCTACAGTCTAGTGCCAGGTGGTCTGATCAAAGCAGGCACTAAACACTTATAAGCACAAGGTTAGAAGGAAAGATACTCTTTGGGCTGGCCAACAGGTATGCACCATGGTCTTTATTTTGTAGCAGATGTGGCAAGTACATTAAACTGCCTGATAATTCATGACCTACAACTACAGTGCAGTAACTGAAACTTCATGGAGACCCTTATAATATTTTGTATCCAACAGTTTTTTTTTCAAGTTTTCAAAATTCTAAATTTATACAAACGCTCAGTATAGCTCACAAAGTATGTGGAGGTAGGAACTAGAATAACAGAAGAGCTACCATCTACTGACAACTTACTATGTGTCAGGCACTGTAAAGTTCTTTTGTACATTGTGAGTCATTTAAACCTCACAAAACTATTGTCACTAGATGCTATTATTGCCAATGTTTTAATGAAAATGGAACTGAGGCACATTCTAGTCAAGAAACCCAGAAGTGACAGAGGCAGGATTTGAAGTTGATGGTTAGAGTTCTTGCTGGCACTAAACAGGAGGGATATCTGCAAGCCCCTCTTCCACTTACAGCAGGTGCAGTCCCGAGTTTCACCTTTAGTGATGATCTGAAGACACCTGCTATTAAAACAATGTTTGACAACTGGCCTGCTGTGAAGAGCAAGGGCTGGTCATCGGGGCCTGACTACTCGAGGAGGGTATGGGGGTTAAACCAAGAGTCTTCCTACTGAGCTACAACTCCAACTCATTTATTTATTTGTTTGTTTATTCATTTAGCTAGCTAGTTAGTAAGTTAGTTGTTGTTGTTTTTGAGACAGGAACTCACTAAATTGCCCAGGCTGGGCTTGACCTTGCAATCCTTCTGTCTCAGCTTCATAGAGTGCTGGGACAATAGGCTTGTGACATTACACCTGGCTAGGGAGACTAAATTCTGAGCTACATTTTGCTTCTGTGTATACTCTTGTGACCTACATAAATTATTTCTGGGCCCTGGTTCCTCTTTTCAAAAAGAGTACATGATATGAGCTCTCTAAGACTTCGATCAAGGGACCAGAGATTTAGCTCAGTGCTTCTAGCACAATGGCCCTGGTTTGATCTCCAGTAACCACATACAACACTACCAGCCATGCTGACTCAAACCCACCAGCAATCACTACCACACACCACAAAGCTGGGCGTGGTGGCTCACACCTGTAACCCCAGCACTCGGGAGGTAGAGGCAGGAGGATTGCTGTGAGTTTGAGGCTTGCCTGGGCTACATAGCAAGCTCAGGACCAGCCTGAACTACAAAGGGAGACCCTGTCTCAAAAGAAAAAAAAAAGACTTCTATCAAGGATGCTATGATTCCCCTCTAGGTTTAATTATCTATTTAGCAAAAAATGTAGGAATCAGTAGACCAATTCTATTCAGAGCCAATCAGGAAAGTCTAGACTGGGCAAAACAACACAAGTGATCTGATTTTGTCAACAAATAAATTGCAAGGTTAACTTACATATTCAGAGACTCAAGAAGTGTATTATCCAACTGTCATGTATGGACAGACTTCAGACCTTACCTGGGTCCTCATTCAAAGAAGCAGGGGGTGGAAGGGGAAGTAAAAACACCTTAAGATGTGCTAGGTGCATGGCCTTCACAATCAATGTTATCTTTATGTACTTAAAACATGGACTAATTAAATTTTTAAAAATTTAAAAATGAGTAAATTGGAGAAATCTGAAAACTAACTTGCTATGTCATAACAGTAAGGACTTGGTAAGTTTAAGTAAGTGATAGGCCCTTAAGACACATACTAAAGTAACTATTTTTTACAGTTTCGATATTTGCTTCAAAATAAACCTGTGTTAGAGTAACTGGGTTACTAATGGAGCAGGTTTGTTGATGAACTGACAGTTCTTGAAGCTGAATGGTAAGGACAGGGAAGTTCACTTTATAAATAGGGTTTTCCACTGGGGAAATGCTTTAGGACCTGTGAATAGGCAGGGATTTTTTAGGTAAGACTCCAAAAGTACAGGAAACAACAGCAAAACCAGACAAATGAGATTATATCGAAGTTAAAAGCTTTTGCACAGTAATGAAAACAATCAACAGAATGCAGAGACAACCTACAGGATGGATAGAAATATTTGTAAACTATAAATCTCACAAAGGATTTATAAGAAGAATATATAAGGAATTTCAAAAATTAGCAAAACAGTAAATAACCCAATTTAAAATCCTATGAAGACTTAAACAGATATTCTTAAAAGAAGACACACAGCCAGCAAGTATATGCAAAAGCTCTCACCATAGCTAACTACAATAAAATCCAAACCAAAACCCCAGTGAAGTATCACCTCTGGCAGGAATGGCTGCTGCCAAATATAGACAAAGGATAACAAGTACTAGGAAGGATGCAGAAAAAGGGAATCTGCCTGTGCACACTGTTGGTGGGAATGTATGTTAGTAAAGTCATTATGAAAAGCAGTACAGCATTTACTAAAAACAGAACTACAGTGACCAGCCATCGCACTAGTGGGGATATAGCCTAAGGAAAGGAAGCCACTACAGTGAAGAGACATTTCCATTTCCTCTTGGCTGCAGTAGTTCTCACAACTGCCAAGATATGGAATCAATGTGCCTAGTAATGGATGAAAGGATAAAGAAAGTATGGTAGGCACATATACACCGTGCAATACTACTCAGACATAAAAGAATGAAATCCCGCCATTTGCAACAAAATGGATGAAATTGGAGGACATTACAATAAATGAAATAAACCAGGCACAGAAAGAAAAGTATCACATGATCTCATTCATATGTGGAACCCCAACAGTGTTCCCCTTACAGAAGAAGGGAGCAGCATGGTAGTTACCATGGGCTGGGAGAGCAGGGATTGTGAGGGACAGGGAAAGGTTGATAGGTAATAAGGAATAGGCAGGGAAAAGCAAGAAGTTCTGGGTGGCTACTGCACAGGAAAGCAAGTAATAATGTAAGAAATAACACATTAAGTACATTATGTACACATTTTGTTTTGTCTATCAGAAAAACAAAAAATGTGTTCTCTATATGTTTGTATATGCTTGAAATGTTCCTTGATACATTCTAAATGATGGAAATTTTAAATCTGTATAATACAGAAATTGCTAAATATACATTTTAAGTCATATTGTGTACTTTCATTTCATACAAATAAACCACCAGAACCTCTGTACTTTGTACCTATTATTTAGCAAAGCTTCTGGTCTGCTGTAAATTAACATATTTATCTTTAGCTGTAGGTGTAATTTCTAACACTCCAATTCTTTTTTTTTTTTTTTTTTTTTTTTTGGAACCAGGGTTCAAACTTGGGAACTTGCATTTGTCAGGCAGGCACCAGAACCAATGAGCTAAATCCTTGGCCAGAAGGCTCCAATTTTTAATTTGAATAACTAGGATTAGTGCAAACTCCTCCATCCACAAAAAAGGATCTATTGTCACACAAAATGAAGACAATGTCTTGATGAGTTAATTATTCAGTAAGACAGTTTTAGAACAGAGTTAATACAAGGAACAACTAATACTTTAAACTGTAACTAATGCAGTTTACAAGAAGGTAATATAACCTTGTCAAAGTCAGTCTATCACAGGTAGGAATTACTACCAAAAACCTTGGTGTGCGTGTGTATTTGTTTTGTTTTGTTTTCTTTTTTTAGGTTTTGGTAGATCCCAGAACATTATAAAATAGGTTCATGTCACAGAAATTAGTGGTTCAGAATTAAATGCCTCATATGCATTCAAGTACAGGACCCACATCTAGGAAATATGCCATTTTCCTATTGAATGATTTGGTTTTAGTAGCTAAAAATTAAGAACATAATGATATCAAACCAGGGGAGCAGTTCTGTGTCCTTCCCACCTGCAGATGGAAATAAACCAACAACTTACAAAGTTGGAGAGGAAGTTTCAATTATATGTTCAACTTACATATACAATCGAGGGTCTGAGGTCAGAGTGTCAATGTGGATGTGCTGCTCCAGTAAACTGTAGGCCAAGATGGGCAGGGATGTGAAGCAGATATTATACATTGTAAGATAAGCAGCATCATACAGAGGCTGAAATGACAAATAATAGAGGAGAGGCATGTACTATAAACACCATCTACATTTATGCATCTGGAAGAGTCGTTAAGCACTATTTTTTTTCATGCCTTTTATGATAGCAAAGGAACCTATAAATAAAATTAATTTACCTAACAACTACAGAAAAGGAGCCAAGATTTTGTAATGTGCCATATTAATACACCTTTTACTTTAATAAGCACTTATTCAAAATGTTTACATGCTATAAGCTCTATTTCTAGTAGACATTATTCACTTTTAAAACATTTTTCAGACCCTAGAAAATCAGCTATTCAATAGATATTCTAACATAGACCAAATAAGTACAAGCCAGGAGTCCTTAGTGAAGCAAAATATAGGCAGCAGACAGCCTATTTGGTTTTTTTTTTCTTAATTTTGGTTAATATTTTAGTTATTTTTGGTTAATATTTCATGTATTTCTGATTAATATTTTACAAGTCCAAACATGCCTAACAAGCTCTTCCTGAGAGGCTCCACAGTTCCTCCAGTGTGTGTTAATCCTCCCTGAGCTGAGGAAGAAGTTTTGTTTGCTCAAATGCAAGTATGCTCCTAGTGGTCTTTCATGGCAGGGTTTTGACAGCTCTGAGCTCCCCAAACAGAATCTGGCACACAGAAAACATTCAATAGAGACTAAGTACAGGAGTATAGATCAGAAGTTATAACACATTGTAAAGGAGTCATGTGATATTACAAATATTCCTTTATTTCACAAATTGAAGATATTTTATGTACCACATTCTGATTAAGTTCAGTACATGAGCAAAGGGCTTCAGATACTGTCATACAACTATTATCTGTGACCTGAATAAAAATCACTTCATAGTCATATATTCTCTACATATATAAGTGTTCTGTAAGTTAAAAAAAGCATTTAAATGTGACATGAATTGAGCATAATTATGTACTTTCAATCAATGGCTACTATAATTACTGCTAGATGTGGTAGTGCACTGAGTCAAGGCCAGCCTAAACTACACAGTAAGATCCTGTCTCAAAAGGCCAGTAACAAAGCAAAACAAAACAAGATACAATTACTATCAAAATGGACACTGATTCAAGAAGGATGAAAACAATTTCAATATAGTAAGTCCCTGACTTATGAATGAGTGCTGCTTGGGAGGACATTAGTAATTTGGATTTGTCTGTAAGTCTGACAAAGTTAGATGTGTACAGCTTTGACACTAACAGACACCATACATTACTCTGTGCTCCCCAGCAGTCCCCTCCACCTCACTACTACTTTTCCTCGTGCTTCTGGACATCCAGGGCTCTGATGGCGCCCTGCACTGCTGTACAGTGTGACCCTGCACAGTGAGCACACAGCAGCACACTGGGACAGTGCGGTGCACATCTACAAATGTGCACAATGAGAGGTCTGTTCCTACCCATCAAAGTTTGTAATTTTAATGTTCCTAAGTAGAAGACTTACTGTCCTTGAAGAAACCATTCGTTCATTTATTAGTCGATTTCTGAATATTACTGAATGCCTACTAAAGTGCTAAATACTGGGGATGCAGATGCTTCATTCCTATCTACCAAGGAACTCAAATTTTAGAGAGGCAGACTACAGGACGCACAAGGGCCTGGCGAATCCTGAAAAGGAGACTACTACTTTGGTTTGCAACAGAAAAAAAGCAAGACAATAATGCATGCAACATTCCCAGTACAATTAAAAGGATGTGATTCTACATAGATCATGGAGGTACTTCCCACATAATTTTTATAAACAAATCATTAAACTTAGCAAAAACATTTCAATGAATTAAACAAAAAAGTTGTGACAACCCTTTCCACTCTCAAGTGAGAGGATTATTTCATGTCAATTTTCTTAGAAACTAGTCATTTTTGGTAATGACTAGAGACTCCTAGTCACCTTTGACTCCTTTCATAATAACACTATTTCTACCAAATTAAGCCAACTTTCCTTTAACATTCTGCTAAAACTAGTTAAAAAAGAAAATCTGAATTATCTTTTTAATATCTGTAGTCACCCAGGGTAAGGAGAAATTATCAATAAAAGCTTGAATGTACAAGAATTAAATTAAAACAAATTACCAACTTGGACTGACAGGGAATTTATTCTGGAATTTCATTTTTTAAAAAAAAGGCATCCATCTATGTTTGCCTCACTATGGAACTTTGTTACATAAGACAGAATGGTAATTCTTAAATGCACAGCTACAGAAGACAGAATGTCCCCAAAACAAACAACAGGTTTAGCTGATAATACTATTTCTTTTTAAAACTGTTACAATGTTTCCTTTCCATGAAGGCCAAAACAAAAACCAAACACACAAAAAGACAAGTATGATCCTACTTTTCTAAAGAAAGAGGCTTTTTGCTTAAAGAGCCTGAATTAACCTAGCCTCATTTCTACATTCTTTTTTCTTTGTTTGGTACCAGGAACCTAACTCAGGACCTTGTGCTTGCCAGCCAGGGGCGATGTGACTGAGCTGCGTGCGTCCCTGGCCCTCATTTCCATTCTTAGTAATTTGCTCTCTAAATTCCAAAGAACATCTAGTGTAGTTCTAGACTGAAAAAAAGTGGACTACCCACATATATTGCAAAGATATTTACAACAAAGGTGGCTACTTTCAATAGTAGCATAAGGCCATATTCAGCTTTGGTGCTATCACTACTTTAGAGTGGTCTTCCTTTTACCTGGTAAACACTCGTTCTAAAATGTCAGCACATCTCCGACCCTAAGCTCCTCAAATCTTGGCCTAGATATTGCTTCCTCAGCCTTCATAGATCATTTTGTCAAAGACAGCAGCTCTCTCCCCTAGTCACACTCTGTCTTTACTGGACGTTATGCTTCCCTTCACAGCCTGGATCAGTACCCCATATTATAGCTCTGTCTGTCTCCCCTATCATCACACAGTAAGCTCTACCACGTAAAGGAGTTTTTCTTTTTTTTCATTTTCTTTTGCTTTCTGGGGTGGGGGTACAGTACTAGAGACTGAACCCAGAGCCTTTTTACTCAGCTGCATCTCCAATACCCTTCCCCCTTTAAACTTGGAGACAAGATCTCACTATAAGTTGCCCCAGGCTCAAAGTTGTGATCCTCCTGTTCAGCTTCTCAAAGTTCTGGGATTATAGGTGTGCGCCACCATTCTTGGCTAAGGAGTTTCTCTTGATCTCTGCTAAATGCTCAGCATTCCCTAGCA
Organism: Thryonomys swinderianus; assembly: GCA_004025085.1. Taxonomy (NCBI): domain Eukaryota; kingdom Metazoa; phylum Chordata; class Mammalia; order Rodentia; family Thryonomyidae; genus Thryonomys; species Thryonomys swinderianus. The sequence continues at coordinate 38,551 of PVIC010012481.1, forward strand.
CAAAATATGTACTCGAGAAATGTTTGTCAAGCAAACAGATCTACCAGTTGAGTGACTGAGGGAGCTAAATGACACTACTATGGAAGCCTAAGTAGTTCAGGGACTTAAGCAGACTGAGTAGAGTCCAGACTCTGTATTTCAACTGGTTCTATAAAGAGTAAACCCCTTTTTCAGAAAAATTGTGCTAGGAAAGTATCTTTTTTTTTTTTTTTTTTTTTTGCTTTTTGAGACAGAGTCTCACTTTGTAGTTCAGGCTGGCCCTGAGCTCACTATGGTGCTCAGGCAAGCCACCGCGAACTCAGCAATCCTCCTGTCTCTGCCTCCCGAGTACTGGGATTATAGGCGTGAGTCACCATGTCCGGCAGGAAAATATCTTTAAAAAGGGTAACAAAGCAACTGACTTTTCCAAAGTAACACTATTTCCACCAAATTAAGCCAAGTTTCCTTTAACATTCTGCTAAAATTAGTTATAAAAGAAAAATCTATATTATCATTTTAATATTTGCAGTCACCTAGGGTAAGGAGAAATTATCAACATTTTGATCCACAAAAGCTTGAGTATACAAGAAAGAAGATTGATTAGAACCTGCAAAACTGTCTGTAACTAATATTATTTTTTTTGAAAGAGAGGGTCTCACTTTGTAGCTCAGGCTGAACTTGAACACATTACATATAGCCAGAGTGGTGTCAAATTCTTGGCAATCCTCCTGCCTCCTCCTGGGATTATAGACATGCACCACCATGTCCTGCCACTAATATTGATTTTAAATGTAAGAAGGCTGATGGCACTTCCTACAGCTGAAAGGTGCTTAACATGACCCACTTAACTGGCACTATTAGGCTAACAACATGGCACTAATGTAAAATACAGCATACCATATGGCAAAGAGGAAAATTTAAGAGAAAATGAGCAATCATTTCCCATTTTGAAGAATGCATTCTCTTAATACTGTGAAGGAATATGAAAAAATAATTTCCTACAATAGAGAATTAAGAAAAAGCTGGTTATGGTGGAGCATGCTTGTAATCCCAGCACTTGTGAAGCTGAGGCAGGAGGACTGAGGCCAGCCCAGGCTACATAGTGAGTTTGAAGCCAGCCTGAACTACACAGCCAGACCCTGGTTAGAAAAGAAAAGGAAAGGAAAGGAAAAAGGCGGGGGGG
>PVIC010012482.1:0-39566 GCA_004025085.1 Thryonomys swinderianus
AGGTGAGTTAGGAGTTAACTGTCCTTGTATGTAACAACATGACAAGACCTGGTCACAAGGCTCATAGGATAGGAAGTAGATCCTCAAAGGATTTAGGGGGAAAGTTTGATAGAAGTTTGTGTGAACTATGTTATGCACTGTCAGGCAGAGAAAGACTCAATTATATGAATCATAGAGTCAGATAGAAGAGGCCAAGATGAAAGCAGTTGGTTGGACCAGTTTAAGAAATAAATTTATCCAAACTTCCACTATCCAAGATACCCAGTCAACATTAAAATGGATTTGGCAATTTAGAAGTTAGATATTAAAGCTCAGGAGCTGACGAGACCCAAAGTATATTTTTTCTGGACATTAAAGTGACTGGACAATGTGGCATCACTACAGGAAGGATGGCAGGCAGATAAAACTAACATGGAGAATGGAAAGAAGGGAGAGCAGGCAAAGGAGACCAGCAATGGGCAGAAACGCTGCCATCTGTAACAGCACTAGTGGAAGATGCAATGTGAGTCAATGGGGTAGCCCAAGGGCGACTGAGTAGTAGACATACAATCTAGAAGTTTCTACCAATAATACAGGGGGAGATGGCAGTCTCGTTTAGGTGGCGGAAGTAGGAAAGGGAGGAGGAATTTTGGAAGCATTTAAAAAAGAGAAATAGTATGATTTAGTGTCTTATAAGATTTGGAAGTACTGGGCTGGAGGGTTAGCTCAGTGGTTCCAGCACCTGCCTCACAAGCGCAAGGTCCTGAGTTCAATCCCCAGTAACCACATACAATGCTGGGCGTGGAGACTCACGCCCACCAGCCATCAATACCACATAGCACAGTGCCGGGTGTGGTGGCTCATGCCTGTCATCCCAGTACTCGGGAGGCAGAGACAGGAGGACTGCTGAGTTCAAGGCTTGCCTAGGCTACATAGTGAGCTCAGAGCCAGCCTGAACTACAAAGCGAGACCCTGTCTCAAAAAAAAAAAAAAAAAAAAAAAGATTTGGAAGTACTGCCAAAGCTCTTTGTTTTGTTTTGGTAGTTTTCTTTATCTATATAAATTGAGAATTGTAAGCTATGAGATCAAACAGCTTTCTTAACTGAAGAGTGAGTCATTTGAAACATTATGAAAATGAGATAGAACATGGCTTACATAAAGGATATTGGATTGATAGTACTGTGGTTGCTCTTATCACTGAAGGTAAAACAACACGTTAAAATTTAAAATTTTGGAACGCTTTGAGGTAATTTAAGTCGCTGACTAAATTTAGATCTCTCTCAGGTTTTCTCTTTTTCAAAAATCAGTTGAGTTGAAATAGTAGTACAGTACTATAATCCCAGCACTGAGAAAAGCCAAGACAGGTAGGTCACAAGTTCAAGTTTACTCTGGGCAACCTAGGGAGACCCTATCTTAAAATATGAAATAAAAGAACTAGCATTAGCTCAGGGCCAGAGGGCACCTTGGATCTGCTGGGTCAAATTAGTTAATTTCAAATGTTCTTCTTGAGTCAATGGGTATTTTTTAGGGTCATTTTGGCTGCTTACAGTTTTGTAAAAGGCAAGTTCAAAGCTGTACCCATTGGGAAAAGAAATGTGAACTAAAACTACTAACTACATCTCTGTTATGTTATTTTTAATATGAATTTTAGTACCTTAGAAATTTTTTTTTCCTTGGGATTAAGCAAAGTCCGGCTGCCCCCTAGTGGCAAATAGCTAGTGAACAAAATCTTTGGGTTTTACTTTGTCACGGTAGGGGGGCGGGGGAGGTGGGGGTGACGTGGCACAGAGAACTTTCATAGACATTCCAACTATAACTTTTCATTCATAATTTCACAAAATATCAATTTGTATTTTATCGATGTAATCAATGGGACTCAGTCTACAGTATTATTTAAATGATTGTACTACATCATTTGTCAATCAGAAATAATGTCTTCATATGTCTTGAAGTTTAATCACGTCAATTACTGAACCCAATTTTTAATATAAAAACCCAAGCACCATGCGAACATCTGGATTTTTTTAATTTGAACAAGGACAATAGCAAAAGAGAATATATCCTCTTGATACTGCACAAATTTTATTTCTTGATTTTTTTTGGGTATCTTCCATATTTAAACTGTAGGAAATGCTACTTCCTTTAGCAGAAACCCACTATCCATTCAATATTAGGACATTTTTCTGGCCCCATCACAACAGAAGAGTACAGCTTCACTGTTCACAGACTATCATTCTATACTCTGGTTTCTCTTCAGATCGTATAAATCTTTCGCCTTTTACAAACTGTCGTTCATTTTCATAATTTTGCAATAGATGGCCATCACCACCTTCCTAAGGTCTGCAGGGCCACTTCTCATTTTCAAGCAACTGCTCAATGATGACTCTATAAAACTCTACAAAAAAATAAGAGTCTTCTAATGTAAAAAGATGTCCTCCCGCCCACCAAAAAAAGTGTTGCTTCGGTCTGGAAGATGCACCCAACTGAATTTGTCAGACAGAGAAAAGCTCGGTTCACCTATGATAACACATTTAGGTCAATGATGACTTAGGTCTTCTTGGGGCACAATCGTGAATTGTCATATACTAAGATTTCTTTTGGCTATTTTCCCAGAACAAATGTTCTTGCTGCTTATGTCAAGGTAACTCCACTTCTGAGAAGGCAGAAACAATTTTTAAAACAGTTTGAACAAAAATATGTTCTGCTTAAATAGTATTTTTTTAAGCGTAGGTCCTCCAAATCGGCTTTAAAATTAAGACTACAGCATATGAAAAATGGACCCATCTTACCTATACATTTATGGTAAATCTGGCAATCAAAACGATCTTATATACTTTCTTGCTCTTATCTGAGAAATATGAATTCCTTTAAAGCAAAAGAAATAGCAAATACTATGTATCTTTCTAATCCAAAGATCTGGAGATACACTGGTATATAGTAGGTAATCAATGACACTCTGACTCATGCAAGCAAAAATAGAGTGAAATAGTGAATGATAGCCAAGGATATAATGACAAGATGGGAAAAGGAATGTGACTAAGGGAAAAACAGTAATTAATATTGATTGATGAGAATTAAAATTTCTAAATTATAATTTAAAGATCGCTGGAATACTTGTGATAAATGTCTATGAATCATATTTTAAAATATTGAATAAGCCCTTAGGTTAAGCCCATGCAGGCACCCACCTAAATTTAATACTGATCCCAGATATGGTGATGAAATAGGCAAAATTTTCTGTTCCTATTTTCTGTTCTTTATTCTGATATAGAAATACTTCATTTGTGTTCAGATTGGCCAAAGATAAATTAACAAGAAAGATTGTATGATATATATTTTCACTGTTGGAATACTAATTTTTTTTAAACAGACTCCACAGAAGGTGATACCAAACATAGAGCCATATGTTATTATAATAGGTGTATTTCAGGCATGATACAGACAGACTTTTGGAAGGAGGTCTTGGGAAACTGTTTCTCTCCATAGTAAGAAATGGATGTCAGGGCCACGGACATAGCTCAGGAACGCCGTGTGTGTCTGACAACCACAAAATTTTGAGTTTGATCCCCAATACTGCAAAAAGCAAACCAAAACAAACAAACAAATGAATGTCACATGGGGCTGAGATTAGTCATGTTTTTAATGTGCTGTGCCTTTTCCAGAGATTTAACCTGGAAACTTTGTCAGCTCTAACCCTGAACAATGAAGGTCTAGAAACTTAATATCACCTTTCTGAATGAGTCTCTTCATGAATCCCAGTTCACATCAAAATGCTTAGTTTATATCAGTTTTCACATTCTGAAGTACATATACTGCACTTCATAATTAAATAACAACATTGAAGATTTACTGGTTTATAATATAAAAGAAGCATAAAAAGGTTTTTTTTAATTTTCGTGCTATAAATCCTTGAGTTGTGTTCAATTCTCAATCTTCATCTTGATAATGACCAAGGACACACTTTTCTTTAGCCCAATAATTAATAGAGATGATAATAGAAATCATAACTATTTTCTAGTGATTTTAAATCACTCTTTTATTTCAAATACCAGAATTTATTTTTCAACTCATGGAAATTAATATAACTCTAATGGTGAGTGAATTTTAATCTCACTTTCAAAAGTAACACTTTGCTTCTCATTTATTTCTAGAAAATTCTCTAAATAATAGTCTTTCTTGGTATTTATATGGTTATAAACAGAATTACCTAAATTGTATTTAACTACATAAATTGTATTTAACTACATAAATCTGAAATAGGTTAGAATGAAGTTCATGGAGACTAAGAGCAGATAAAGTAATACAAAAAAAAAAAATTAAGGCAGACTAAACTAGACCAGTACCTTGTTTCTGAAACTTACAAATGATATGCGACTGGGAAAATTATTCAATGCTTTAATATTCTTCCTATGTATTAAATTATATGCACTATCTTTTCAGCTGTTTTGAAGATTAACTGGAATAATACCTATTTTAAGTACCTGGTACAAATAAGTGCCCAGAAAAAGATTAGTGCCCACTATTTCCTATCCAGTTTTTCATTAGAGCTTTTGTGTCCAAGCTTTGCTAAAATGTTCCATTAAATGCCTAATTGAAATGAACATTTGCAACAAAAATTATTTATTTAATATATAAAGAATGAATGTGATTAGACAAGTATTGAAAATGCTTTTAAAGAACTTAAATGTGCTTCCCGTTTATGCCACTCTCTTCAGCAAAATACAGTAAGTGATAAGCAGTAATTAAGAGCATAAGCAGAACACAGCAGTGGGTTGGATCCTATATATTAGCAACAATAAAGAAATGAGGAGCAAATTAATATAATGAGGTGTTTTTCAGTACATAAATTTTAATATGCAGTGCCACCCAGGTTAGTTAGCAAAAGAAAGGCATTTTAAATTTAAGAAAGCTAAATTTCTGTCATATCTTAGAATCAATTAAACTTGCCCCTCTATGAACATACTGTGTGTACCAACTCATTGCTTAGTGAAGTTTAACTAGTTCTTCAGATAAAATTTTCCAATGTGCTAGGTGAAGTTAATCAGGGGTTACCAAGTTTCAGCTGAGTTTTTAAAAGGTGAACAGACATGAAAGAATCCATCAACAAACGCTGCTGAGGTAATGCTTTAGAAATGATTTAGGCTGTGTTAACTGAGTGTAATACTATTACAAATAAGCACAAAGTCTTATCCGCATCTGAAGCTGGAAAGAATTTCTCTCACGTGCTGAGTTTTGATATGTCGACATCACTTGTTTTAGTGATGTTGTACCATGTAGACCAAACATACCGACCTCCCCCCTTCCTCCAAGTTTGTAGAATAATAAATAGCTCCACCAGGTCCAAACACAGCTGGACGTCTTCTAATAATGTTTGTGGAAGCCAACATCAGGCAACTTTCGTGTGTGTGCTTCCCCCAAGATAAACACGGCATCAGTAAAATATAGTTTCATTGATTTGATGAGACAGCATGCAGGAAAGATAATGGCAGATGTTTCAATCATTTTGTCACCGACTTGCTCTGTCACTCTGTCAGTCGATAGGTGTTTGCTGCTTTGTGTTGCTGAACTGCACGATGGAAACGGAGTTACCCTGACTCTTCCTGACTCATCTATTCCAGACAAACTGGGAGATATCATCTGTTAAATACGTTTTGCCAGCTACGTAGTGCATGCGCATCATTATCAGAAACAGGGCAAGGAGGCTCCAAATGCTGCCCACAATATCGCCCAAGAGATTAGGAGAAATGCCAGGGGAGGGATGTGCTTCTGGAATCATGAAGAACGGTATTAATCGGAGAGTCCCACGGCCGTTCTCTTCCCATCTTCTAAACCCATCTCTGCCATTAGTTCACTGAGTCATGGCAATGCTGACACACGAACATCCCAAAGTAGGACGTGATGCAACAGCAAGCCTCTCAGATGACCGTGATGCCCGCACTGCCTCTCGAATACCTCCTCCAGGTGGCCATCGGGTGCAGCCCAAGCATTCCGGAGGGAGGCTACTGCTTGCAGAACTGAACAGCAGTTATCGTGACAATGAAATTCTTCGTAACAATCCCAAATTTGACCACCTCTCCTTTCCACGCCAGCTGTGTCTGTGAGGGGAAAATGGGGAAGCTTTATCACTTCTCTTTACACCCCGGAAGAAATTAACAAGTGTCGACTATAGGTCTACCGAGGCCAGATTTTGTTGTGACTAAAGAAAATAAAATAACGAGAAAAGGGATTTCTCAGTCAGGTACCGTTCACCATCGTGCTGTGTGAATGAGACACAAATACGAAGCACGGTGTGAGGATGACCGCCAGGATTCTCGTGCCCAGAATATGAGTATGACCACAGAAGCAGCCAGGGTCAGGCATGACAGTGAAAGGGTGTGGCCAAACCCTTCTCTAGGTACTTCCACTTATTCTCTCTCTCCTGGCAGACGAAAAGAGGCCATGCCCCTTTAAGAAACCATAGCAACGCACAGATGCCGGCGACGCAGGTGAGGCAGACCAATCATACATTCCTAAATGCTACTTCCGCCTTAGCGCCCAATCACACGCCTCCGTGAGCACTGTGCCTGCCCTTTCATCCAATCACATCCCAAGGGCACTATGTGAACGCTTGTAACATCCAAAAAATAAAGGGAAGCTCCCCAGTTCACACGGAGTCTGAGTGTTGTAATTCTGGGTCCCGCTCACCCTCCTGAGCCGTTGGATGACGGAGCGTGGTAACTGGACCGGGCCGGATTACAAATGGGAAACAAGGTTGTATATCGCTTGTAGCTGGTGAGTCTAGTCATGAATTCAGAGTTCTGACACTTTCACTCACCCACACACGTGCAGAAGCATGCTTTACTAACGGGCCGGCTGGATCCCAAGTGAACTATTTACCTTCATACCCCACCCCTTGTCAATATGATACCCAAAGACATCTCCTTGAACTGTACTTAATCTCCAAATAAAATACAAGATAATAACTCCCTTAAATATGATCCAACAATCCTGCTTATAGGCAGAAATACAATTTTCCCCATTGTAATAATTTCTGGATTTTTAAAAGTCCAAGTCTCTTCTGAGACTCAAACTCTGTATCTGTATAAAAAGAAAAAAAAAAACAGCAATATAACTTCAGTGTTCAGTGGCACAGGATAAACCCTCCCATTCCAAAAAGGAGGTAGAAAATAGTCAAACCAGAAGAAGACAGAAACCCAGCAGTGTAAACGTCAAGTCTTAGAGTTCCTCCAGGGCCACAGCGGTAAAATGTAAGTTCCAAAGGCCTTGCGTCTCTGTTCATAGGTCCTTGCTGCTTGCTACCTTCATGATCCGTCTTTTGTGTTGTCTGTGCTCACTGCTTGCAGTTGTCACAAGCAACATTCGATGTTCTGGAATCTCAATTTTCTGCATCTTTAGCCTTATTAGCGTATCTTTGTGCACTGCACTCTCAGGGAACCGTTTTGCACCCCCTAGGTCTTCTTTTGAAATGTGAATGGAAGCCTTCTAGACACCACAAGGTTTGCATCGTGCATCCTAGTAAAGCCAACATCAGGTGAAAGACATTAACCACTGCTATCTAGGAGAACAGTAGAAAGTCCCTCTGGGATCATGGCTCCAGTGGCCTGTAAGTGCCTGGATTGCTGAGCACGGTGAAATGAATGCTGTCGCTGTGCAATATACTTTTTAACAAGTGAAGTAATCTGCTCACCAATCATAGCTTTGCTAAGTTCAGATTTATGTATTTTTATGATTGTATTGAAACTGCTTTTTCAAATATTCCTGCTTTGCTTTTTCTTTTCCTTCACCCCAAATGTTTCTAAACAGTCAGGTATAGTTACAGCAACAGACCCAACGCCAGGACTAGTTTTTTTTTTTTTTTTGTATTAGTCAGTGTCTCATTGCTGAGACATAATACTGAACAATCATATCTTCAAGGAGGAGAGGTTTAACTCAGCTCATGATTTGAGAGTATTCAGTCCATCGTCAGCTGAATCCTCAAAACAGAAACATCATGGGAGAAAGGTGTAGCTGAGTAAGTATACTTCATTTGCATCAGCGAGGAAGGAGAACAGGGGTGTAGTGTCAGAGAGGAACAGACAAAGGACTAATTATAGACCTTGTATTAATTACTTTTATCATTTCTGAGAGAAAAACGCCTAACACCCACAAGTTAAAGGAGGAAAAGTTTATTTCACCTCACAGTTTGTTCAGCTGCAGCATTACAGCAAGGCAGGCACTAGGTAACCCACAGCCAGTAGGAAGAGCAGCAGAAGCCGCCTGCTTTCTTCTATCCCTTTATGTTCTATCCAAGCAGCAAAGCAATGAATTGTTATGTGGACCCAGAACAGGTTTTCTATTATCCACACACTTAATCCTAGTATCACACTCTTAATCCATATTCATAAACTAATCCAGCCACCTTCAAACTCTCTAGCTATGACCGCGAGAGGCTTGGCAGCGGGGCGGGGGGCAATCTAGGTCCAGCCATGCCAGACTTCAAGGTCATGCCTCTATGGCACATTCAAACACACTTAAAAGCATGCTCCTCTGACATCTGGAGAGATTCTGAGTCCTGAAATGGATGAAGTTAGCCATCACAAGAGTACTTTCTTTAACCCGTGGTAGTCAATATTTCTAGATCTCTCATGATGAACAACATATTCTTGGTATTTCCCTTTGCAGATGAATAAGCTGAGGTGTGGTAAGATCAAATCACTTATGATCCAAGTGCACTTAATGAGCCAGAGGTGAGGAGGACAGACAAATCTTACCAGGTGACCTATCATTCCTGCAGGGTGGTTATGACAAAGAGGTCCACAGGAAGATAATGCATGAATGAGTTACCTTTTTTGCCAATCTTCCCACTTTAAGAAAATGATGGATAATTTCTAGAATTGCATGGTATAAATTTCAGTTCACAAACCAAATCCAGATAGTGCGGAACACTTCCCAAGTCAATAAAATAAGCTGTGATGTCACCCTGAGTTAGATGAAAGGCTCACTTCCTTGGCAATTTAAGCTCTTAAAACAACCCTGTGGCTTGAACCTGCCACCTCCTGGACACACCTCACGTCTAAAAGACCTCTTCCTACTCACTGACTCTCACAGGCCTCCTCAAGTGCATCTGATCTTGCCAAACAAATATGCTTCCTTTGAAACCATCCATTTGTATTTTTTCCTTTTCCTATAAACTTACTCATTTATATTTTGTAAGTTTTTAGTTCCTATGTCATAGTGCAAACAAAATAGATAACTTTAATGCCTTGGAATTCCACTGTTCTCTGGATTCACAGCCACTGGTTGTTTCCATTAATTTTATTAGCTTAAGTTATTTCTTCAATACATTTATTAAGTGATAGTGCATCCCTACTTGCTTCTTAATTATTGTGATTATTCTTCCCCTGAATGGAAGCACTGAGATGAAAAGTGCTGCTCAGATTGGTCCTTTAATATCTGCAGCAACCAGATTATGCATAGGATGCTTGTCATACAATAGGACTGGGAGACGTGAAAGGGTCACATACCTACTCTTTTCGTGAGGGTCTCCTGTTTCTTATGTTCGTCCACGCTTATTTACTTTGAAAAATGAATTTTCAATAGTCAAGTATCAAACTTGAGAAAACTTGGACACTATTTTTGAATGATTTAAATAACAGAAAAAAAAAAGAACTCGCTCTGATAACCAGCCAGCCAACTAATAGTTGGATGATCTGGACTCAGGTTAAACTCTTAACACCAAAATGTTTATGTTTTTATTGCTGTATTTCATAAAATGTTATTAGTGCATGTGACTTCAATGAAAATATATCACAGGAGATTTAGAGCAATTGATTCTGCCTGAAGAGTCAGCAAAGGTTCTCATAACAGATTTTTTCCAGTGGGTTTGAAATTTGAGAAGGAATTTGACAGGTGGAGATGGGTGGCTGGGAGCCACTCTCAACAGAAAGGAAACAGTCCAGGAAAGTTTTGGGTGTGCAGATAAACAAAGGTCCATTTAACACCTGCTTTCTTGAAAACAGAGTCAGCCATGACAGGAGGGTTTTTATGAGTTTCTCGTAAGACTATCTATAAAACAAGATTTAGCCACTAAAATTCAAACCAAAACATCAATAGCTATCACCCAGCCCACTTAAAGTGTGACAAATTGCCACCTGGTTCTGTCCACCAAAGGAAGACCAAGTAATCGAACACTGCACTGGCATCAAAACTTTGCTGGAATGAGCCAGGCTCATGCAGTTGGATGCTTATAAGGGTGGATTACAGGCTGCCATTTTTATATGCAAATTCATCCGAGATCTACCATCAGAGCTTCAAGGGTAATTGCCCACGGACAGCTGCACGGAGTCTAAGGAAGACAACAGGAATATTCGTGACCACATGTCTCCAGGATGAGCCAGACTCAGAAATTTTCTCTGAAAGCAACATAAATACTTGTATCCCAATGTCGTTGGGAAATGGTTCCTAAAATATAAGCAACTTCTAATTGAAAGATTTGTCAAAATGTTGTATGATTAATTATTAGAATGGAGGTACTGGTCAAGTATGTCTGTATATTAGTATTAAAATCACACTACAGAGGGCCGGAGATTTAGCTCTGTGGTTCTGGCACCTGCCTCACAAGCACAAGGCCCTGAGTTCAATCCTCGGTAACCACATACAATGCTGGGCGTGGTGACTCACATCCACCAGCCATCAATACCACATACCACAGTGCCGGGCGTGGTGGCTCACGCCTGTCATCCCAGCACTCAGGAAGCAGAGGCAGGAGGATTGCTGAGTTCGAGGCTTGCCTGGGCTACATAGTGAGCTCAAGGCCAGCCTGAACTACAAAGCGATACCCTGTCTCAAAAAAAAAAAAATCACACTACAGAATAGTTTGTTGCCTATACAAAAGCAATTTACTGACAGGTCTTGCAGCGTGAAAAGGAAATGTGCTAACACATTTCAAAAACAGTGATTCCTGTCAGAATCATTATCCCTAACAACTTTCTTCATAGTAGTCATGGAGTGTGTTGGCTTTATTTAAAGAATTCCATTTCAAATAATGTCTAGCACCTGGAATCAGAGTTGTGTGTGTGTGTGTGTGTGTGTATGCATATTTCTCTAAAGAGTACTTTATTTCATTTTATTATTTATAAATAGCATAACTATATCCCTGTTATCAAAAATTAAATGGTACAATGGGCCATTTTCTTATCAATTTTTGTAATGCTTTCTATCTTTAGAGGTGTTCCTTTGAATTGCGTGTGCGAGTGTTTTAAACATCTGTATTAAGTTATGTACCATTTCTGATCGTATTAGCATGGAATCATTTCCTTTTCCAAGAAATAAAATCTCCTGCTCTGTTTCATCACTTTTTATTTCATGATCCCGCACATGTAAATGTCTCAGGTGTCTTTGGCTCTCAGAGATGCTTCACACTTTTGAAGAATGAAAATGAGAAGAGAGTTAACCAAGTCCTCCATCCCCTCTCCTGCAGCCATCAGAAATGCATTTGTGAGCTGAAAGCCGGTATTGTTTGAACAAAGGGAGTGTTAACTGTACCGTTGGAGCTCTTCGTAGGATATAAAATTCTGGAGATACAGCTCTGTTTCTACTTTATCTCAACCAGCTTTAATTTTTGCACAAAGGGAATATTAAATCTCGAAAAGGCCTAGAAAAGAACAAAGAATATGTCTTTGTGAACACGTTAAATATGCCAGGCTTCTACTTTGTCATAAAACTTGCATGACTAGATAAAGACAAGGCAAGAAATGAGGGGCATTGCTTTTTGCAGGTCAAATCCACCAATTCTCTGCCTAAAATATCATTACATATTCCATTAGAATGTGAATTTCTGAATTTAATGAATTACTGTGCTGAATATTCACCAGCAACAAGATTTTGCAATGCGTCTTTTAAAATAAAACATCTCACAGAATGAAATATTTTAGAAAGCATAGGTAAGAAATACGTTGATTAGGAATAGGCTTACCAATACTTTCAGAATAAAGTTGCAGAAACTCATTTTTATGGAAAAGAAAAGAAAATAGGCAAGAAATGTTTATTGTGTGTAGAGAAAGTATTAAATATATACAAAATAATCTGTACACTCATTCAGAGAACTGACTTTTGAGAAATAGATTCATTTGAACAACTTTTTTCACAGGTATCAATTATACAAAAAGATTTCATGAATATGTTATAGAACAGGTTTTTTTCTTTTCATATAATTTATACTCACATGCAGACACACAATGAATAAAACTAACTGCTGCAGGGTCCTATTATTTTACTTTGACTAGAGGAATGAAAGCTGCTTTAGATTTGTGGAGGACGAAACATTAATAAAAGATACCATAAAGCTGCAGCATCAAAGAATATCCCTGCACTGACATATTAGTCCAACAGCGTGATCATTATCTGGTCCTTCTGGAAACCCGGGTTCAAACTCAAAACCAAGGTATAAGTAAAACCTCAACCCAGGAACCACGGGAAGATGTTCAATTTCTGTGGATTTGGGGTGGAATGTGACCTTACTTGACCTAATTTAAAATGAGTGAAAGCTTGATTGTCTTGAAGAGCATCCTCAGTGTTAACAACTTGTATCCTTCCAAAGGCTTGAATTTCCACATCTTCCTTCAAAATGAAGCAGAACTGTGCTTGGGACATTGGAATCTATGCTGAAATCACAGTCAAGAGAAATGTACTTTTTTTTCCAGAAAAGAAGTGGCCCTTTCCATCAGCATGTTCGAAGGGTACTTTTGTCACAGGATTTCTTCTTCAACTGGAACCTTACAAAAGCTGCCTACAAAGGAGAACTGTATATGTGTCATCCACTGGTGCCCTTGCTATCGAAAGACAACTCTTTTCTCTATTGATTCCTGTAACAGAGGAGCCGAGAATCCTCTGCCTTCTTTCCCTTCAGTTATTTATAGGACCTCATAATGTCTCTGTTGTGCAAAGCAGAACTAGCCTATAAAAAGCAGCTAGAAGCAGAGAAATCCTACTACTCTTTTTTAAAATAATAGAAGTGCAATTTTTTTGTCATATGGAATGATACATCAAAAAGTACCTCGTTCTAAGATAATGACAAAGGTAACTTTAATTTTGAAAGCTGCTGAAATGAGCATTCTTTTAAAACTCTTTCTGTGTGGAAATATTATGCAGTTTTGCCCTCTCACTCCTTCTCTGAAAGCTCTAGAAAATAAACTTTTAAAGTAGTATGGTGCTGTGTGGTAATAACCAAGAAGGAGAATGGTTTAAGATTTTTTTAGTAGTAATGTTCATAGGCAACTGCATTGTTATGCTGGCCTCTCTTGAGTTTCCTAAAATGTTCCTAGAATCCTGAGGAGAAAACGCAAAGAAGGATTTGACCAAAACGGAATCCAGTACATCAGAGATTACAAACTTCTTGTGTGCATTTGGAGGAAGATCTGGAAAATGTAATCATGGTCATGGACACGTAGTGCATTTATAAAGCTACCACTCAAGTCTGTGTTCGATCACAGACCTTCATGTTTAGTCTGCCCAGGCCAAACTCTTTCGTTTGGCAGCGAATGGAATCTTGACATGGCAGAGGGCCTGTTGGTTTTCAGAGTTGTACGAAGCCTCTAAAAATCAACTGAAGCATAGAAATCAGAGATCTGACTGAGGGAGGAGTGGCCTGCCATTGTCTGCCATAACTCTTGCGTTAATTTGTGCAATATATGTATTATATATACATATAATATTATATATATATATATTACTATAAGTATACATGAGTATGTACATTACTTGCACATGACTGCATATGTATTTGTACAGATATATATATAATATATATATTACATATATATGCATTCCCTGTATACAATAATTATTTATTGGAAGACTATATTATTTCCTTCATGTCACAGTGCAAGTCTCAAAGTTCAGGCTGAATAAAGAATCACTGAAATAGTTGCTCCTTCCGCATTTCCTTCTTTGTCATATGAATATGCAGATACATGCTAATGACACACGTACCTCTTATTTTGATTCTCCTTCAGGGCAACCCTAGATCGTTTCTTTGCAGCTCTGAGGAACTTTCAACGTGAATGTCACGTGATGGTCCTCAGTCACTAACACTCCAGTCACCATACAGCTCTGCTCCAATCAGAATCCTGCTTCCACTCATCTCCCCTTCTGCCAGATCTGCTTCTTTCTTTACCTGCATCTTATTGGGTAGAATTCAAAATATTCAATCAATCTTTCTTTCTGAAAACTCCTTTAACCTCTGATCCATTTATTTCTCCATTTTCCACCTAGATTGCTTCTCAGCCATTTCAAGTGATTCCATGTCTGTGCTGTCTCTGAATAAGTATGTTTGTTATCCCTGCATCGCATGATCGCCTTGGAGTATCCCATATAACGATGGCTGTAAATACCTTGAATTCTTCTCATCCACATCCAGCTTCTGTCAACTCATTTCATTTTCCACATGCATTTCCAAATATTGTAAATCCATTCATTTCCACCCTTCACCTCACCCACCCACAATTCTAGACTAAACTGACACCATTTCTTTCTCAGATTACTGCAGTCACCTTCTAGTTAATCTTGGGAATTTTTTTCTCTTATCACCTTCCAGCTTCCACTTCAGGAAAACATAATGCATTTCCAATCATGCTACTAATCTGTCTTTCAGCAGCTTCACGCTTTCATTGAAAATAAATTAAAATCCCTATCACGTTTTAAGAAGTCTTATATGTTATGGACATGTACTAACTTTAAAGCATCACCTCATTCCAATTTGTACTTTGCCCATTTGGAAGGCAATGAAGCTTTTTATGTCTTATTTTTATTCCTTCTTTTTTTGCTGTTTACTTGCTTATTATCATGCCTTGTCTCTGGAAAAAAGATTTTTATATATTTTGCTGTATCTGTTTTCTTTTTCTCGTATGATTTTTTTTGTTTGAGACAGGGTCTCGCTCTGTAGTTCAGGCTGGCACTGAGCTCACTATGTAGTCCAGGCAAGCCTTGAACTCAGCAATCCTCCTGCCTCTGCCTCCCGAGTGCTGGGATTACAGGCGTGAGCCACCACGCCTAGCTCTCATATGATTTTTGAGTCTTAAATTTAAGTAATGTTATAAATATTTAGAATGGAAAGAATACACCAACTTAGAAATTTTTTAAATATAAACTGCCACTGTAGTGTATAAAATTAATACCAAACTTCCAAAGAACCAGTTCACTTATGCAAACTGTAAAGTTGCAAAATCATCCATATGAATATGTATGAAATATAGCAGGTAAAACAATCTATCAAAGAAGAAGAAAAAATGTAGAAAAAGAACTAAAATTTTAAATGTGTCAAATGAATTGAAGTCATTATGTATGGCAAAATTAGAAGAAGTAACTAACATACAACAAATATATTCAGATATAGGTATATAACTAGGGGACTTCTTAATAAAAATGAGAAAATTATGAATATTTTTTCTAATTTATTTTCTTTCTCATTTGAAATGTTAAGTGCCTTTGAATGTAAGAAAATCTCATAACAATACAAATAAAGGAGAAAAATACTAAAAA
This sequence comes from Thryonomys swinderianus, assembly GCA_004025085.1. NCBI lineage: Eukaryota > Metazoa > Chordata > Mammalia > Rodentia > Thryonomyidae > Thryonomys > Thryonomys swinderianus. Next base: position 15,496 of record PVIC010012482.1, read on the forward strand.
GCAAATGCAGTTACTATTATATTCATTCAATGATTTTCAACTAAACCTATTTTAACAAAAGAAATGTGTATAAACTTATTGAAAATTCTTGCCAGATAATGGATACATATATTTGTTAGTAAAAAAGAAAAATCACTGTTAACATAACTGACAAACACTAACTTCCATTACCAGAAACATTTTTTTTAAATAAAGATAATTTATGGCAATGGAGAAACTGTTTTCAAACTCTTCCTATACACCTAAAATAATAATGATAATAAGCTACATAGTTGAGTCCCTGACATTAAGACATAGGATGTTTAGAACCAGTATTTTTGTTTATTTGTTTGTTTTTCTTTTGTTTTGAGACAGGGTCTCACTTTGTAGCTCAGGCTGGCCCTGAGCTCACTGTGTAACCCAGGCAAGCCTCGAATTCAGCAATCCTCCTGCCTCTGCCTCCTGAGTGCTGGGATTACAGACAAGAGGCACCACGCCCAGCTAGAACCAATATTTTTAAATACCAAGAATGATATTTATTTTGGCTGTGAAAATACTTTTCTCTCAGTAGAAGCTGAGATATAGCTACCAGTGATATAAATAGGAATATTCACAGAAAATCCAGGAAAACAAAGCAAAAGTACTTCTTTTAATTTATCAGTTTTTAAAGTTGTTTATTCATTACACATTTTGACAGATGATATATGTAAGTTGGTTAGTTTGTACTGCCTTAAGTGTTATATTTTTCTCTTGATTTTTTTTCTTCCGCAGTAAAATTTTATCTTTTGATTAGATGAAGAGAAATATGAAGCTAATTAAAAGTTCCAAGCATTTGCAAGATTCTGTTGAGTTCACTGAAGCAAAAACACAGAGGCAGAAATCCAGGGGATCAACCATCAATTCTCAGATGTCTCATAGCTTCTAAATAATTTCAGAACTTACCAAAATAAGTGTATATGTCAGTGTTGGCACAAAATAATAACTTACCCAAATATTCATGCTGACTTCAGAGATGAACATACTCCATGAATGACGAATTCATGCCGAAACAATGTTAAACAAGACACAAGCATACTACCTGAACAAAAGTTGTGTTCTAGTTTAAAGTGAGAAAATGGTAGGCAAACAAATTCACGAGATACACTGAGTAAGAGCAGACTAAATTAAAATGAATTTCATTTCATCAGTCAGAGATGCATTTGTATTATAATTGGTAATTTAGGACCCCAAATCGCATTTACATTGACTTGTGCTGTTTGTTTGAACTTTGTGTTTATTTCATCATTTAACTTGTAAATTATTTTGACTTTATAGCTTCGTGTGAGCTGTAAGTAAATGAGTTTAGAACCTCGTACATGTTTCTACTTAATATTATAGTAAAAACAATAGAAGTCAATAGGTAAAGTTAATAAACACCATGCATCCTCAAGGAATACAATAAAAATGAAATACTTGTGATATTTTATGCGTATTTTCTGCACACATGAAAATCAAGCAAAAGTGGGCCGGAGATTTAGCTCAGTGGTTCCGGTGTCTGCCTCGCAAGCGCAAGGTCCTGAGTTCGATCCCGGTGACCACATACAATGCTGGGCGTGGAGACTCACGCCCACCAGCCATCAATACCACATACCAGGTGTGGTGGCTCACACCTGTAATGCCAGCACTCGGGAGGCAGAGACAGGAGGGTTGCTGAGTTCGAGGCTTGCCTGGGCTCCATAGTGAGCTCAGGGCCAGCCTGAACTACAGAGCAAGACCCTGTCTCAAAAAAAAAAGAAAAGAAAAAAGAAAATCAAGCAAAAGAACAAGAAGTCATCCTTTGCCCCTTCTCTCTCTTCTGTTTAATTTTTTTTCCTTTGGTAATAACTGCTATCTCCCACGCAGTCGAAGGAAGTGCTGCCTAACGCCCCACTGCACCGTTCGCCGCACCGCACAGCTGCCCTCCCGCGTTCAAACCCGGTTTGCCGCCCACGAGTCCGAGCGGTAGGACGTTTGGAGCCCGGGGCGCCTCGGCTCCTCCGCTGCTCCTCAGACACGTCCCCTTCCCTGCGTCCCCCGCCTCCCGGCGCCTCCTCGCCACCACCTGACCATCCACCGTTCACGGTCGATGCAATCAGGTTAGTTTCGACTCACGGTCTCCGCGTTTCTCATCCGCAGCCGCTGACGTCAAGGCAGAAGCGACGGGGCGAGACGGCACAATGGGGGGGGGGTCCCCTCACTTTGTGCCCCTGGGAGCCGAGAGCCAAGGAAGAGCCAGAAAGAGAACAACGCGGCCGGAGACGAGGAGGGACGGGAACCCAGTGAGCCCTCGGTTGACAGTAGTTTGTCTCGCAGCCTGGACGGGGTGACTCGGGACTCTGCGGACAGAAGCCGGTGAAGGTCCGGGGCAGGTCAGGAGGGCACACAGGTCCTGCGGCTGGATCGGGACTCTGCAGGGTGACCCCGCGGGGGACAGGAGACCCCAGCGAGTGACGCAGACCAAGAGGCGCGACCGTAAACGTGAACAATTCACACCGGGGCACACAGGCCTGTTCGTGACACCGAGAGGAAGCAGGCGTGCAGTGATGCTGGGAGAACTGAGCCCTTCGTCTACTATCAGAGGGGATTGGGAAATCTGTCCGAATAATTCAACCCAGAAATGTCCTCATAGGATCAGCAGAGCGCTCAGAACTTAACTACAAGAAGAAAAGGCTAAAAGTAATGGGGGCCATCGAGTGAAAATCAGGAGGTGACTTCTAGTGTTTTGGTTCCGTCTAGTAAAGATTTACATCGATGTTTCATTTGAAAATCAAGATCATGACAAAATGTTAAAGATAACGAAGCCGCACAGTTGAGTTCCGACTTGTGAACCGCTGTGGATTGTGAAAACGCGCGTGAAACAGTGGGCTCTGAGCCTGTGACCCTAGAGCCTTTGATTTCCCCGCCTCGAGTTTTTACTGCTGACCCTGCCGCGACCTCGCTCTCTCTCTGTAGATCGCGCCGACCAGGAGACGTGCTCGTAGGAGACGCTCTGAGCAGCCCGCACGGCCGAGAGAACCGGAGGGGGCGCTCGCGGGGTCTCCCGGGCCAAATGGGATCGCGCTGCAGCCGGGCTTGGGCCGCACAGGCCCTTTCCCAGTTTCTTCATTTACAAAGTAGGGTCAGTAATGCAGGTGCCTTCGAATCATGGTGAAAATAAAAAATATGTTGATCGGCAAAGCACCCAGAGGGGCAGCTTCGTTATCTACAGTCTTCTGCTGTCAAACGCTACGCGCCGAATGGCCCCTTCGAGCCCCACCCGCGGGCATTCCTGACCTTGGATTGCCTGGCAGCCTCACCGCTTCAGTGCGCAAAGTTGCATTAAATCAATTAATCAATGCAATCATTTGTCGACTCTGCCGTCAGATCAATAAATGAATATTTTGGCTTATTGAATGTGTGGAAATGTTTTTTGTTTCCTGTTGCTCTCATTTGGAGCTCAGCAGCCTCCTCTGACAGACACGACGCAGACAGCCCAGGCCCAGTCAAGCTCTCGTGGATGGTTCTGCAGTGATTCGGTCTCTCTCTCCATAGCTGGCTCCATAAAATTTACTCCATAAACATTATGATAAACACGCATTGTGATTCCTCTTGTAAAATAAACTGTTTTCCTACAAAATGCATTCTAGGACAGCAGAATTATTTTCACTAGGAATTACCCCAGCAACGCGTGCTTTTATATTCAGCATTTACTTAGGGGAAACTGGACTTGAGCATATTCTTCAAGAGTTACATGATGAACTGAACTGATCCATTAGCGAATAGTTGAAGCTTTATTATTCCATTGTGTGACCCCTTGAACTCAGGTGGCTTTGCTACTTCCTGTGATAGACTAAATTGTGTGCCCCAGAATTATATGTTGAAGGCCTAACACCCACAATGACTGCACAGGAATGGAAGATATTCAGGGAAGTGTGAAAAGCTAACTCAGGTCTAACAGTAAAGTCCTAACTTCATCCCCTAATGCTCGTGTTCTTATAACAGGACAAGGAGGCACCAAAGATCTCTCTCTTCGTGGTTATGCGGAGAAAAGGTTATGTGAAGAAACAATGAGAATATAGCTATCTGCTAGCCAGGAGGAACAGAAAGAAAGAAAACCCTGGCCAGAAACTCAGTGTCTGGTACCTTGAGTTTAGATGTTAGAATTGTGCAGATATACCTTTCTACTCTTTAAACTACCCAGTGTGTAGCTTTTCATCATGGCCCCGTGACTGCACATATTTGTTTCTTTTTCTTTAGTGTCTCAGCTGTTTCCTTGTCTTCATACATAGCAGGCATCCAGTTAGCATTCTCTGCATGGGTTCAGCAAACATGGTGTGCTGCTCTTTTCTAGACCTTTTTATTATGCTGCCCTCAGACTGCTTATCCAGGAAAAAAAATAAAACATAAAAAGAACACTTTTCCTACGTTCTTTATGGCTCCTTCACTCACAAAGAGAGAGATGTCAAGTGAACACTGACTAAGGTAAAAGAAGAGCTACAAGCTTTGCAACTGAGATAGAATCGCCTTAAGATGATCAACGATGCTGAATGTGTCCAGTTTTCACCCTTGTAGGTTTGCTCTTCCCTCTTATGGAACTCATTCTCTAGTGGGTACTTGAAAGAAAATGCTATTAGTAATTCTACATTTGTAGCCTTTCAAAATAATACCCAAACAAACACTTATTCCAAAGACAATAAAAGCAAATACTTTGATAAGTGTGGATCCAGAGTCTGTGTTCCTAACAAGTTGATACTGTATTTTTCTCATTCTTATATCTATTACTTCTTTATTATCTCCAGTCCTAAAAAAAAAAAAAAAAAAAAAAAAAGTCTAACCCTTTTTCATTAGGCTTAGGTCACATCGCATTCTTGACCATGTCCCTTTAGTTAGAGGGAGTTACCATGATGGAGCTTGCTGATTGGCCAACGCTCAGCTGGTGAGCCAATGGCAGAGAAGTCCTCTGCACAACTGATAATGCATGAGGGAGTTATTCAAAGGCAAGATGCATGCGAGTATATGTGCAAGAGCGCATGTGTGTATGTATGTGTATGTTGCTGAGGGTTGCATCCAGGCCCTCACAGCTTAGCTGTATCTCCAGATCTTTTATTATTAACATTATTAACATTTCTCTTACCCAGAGTAGACTCAAACTTGCAATTCTCCCAACTCAGCCCCCCAGAGCATGAGGATTATAGGATTGTGACACCATATCCAGCTAACATTTTATTATTGAAAGAGAAAGAAGATTTGGGGGAAGAGGAAGCAATGGCGTTCTGTTATATCTTTAACTCTGCTTGTCTTCTCATCTTCTCAGAAGTACATATAATTAAAAATAAAGGGAAGTCATTTTTAAGTATTTTCAGCTCATGTGGTATTTTTGTTACCAGTATAAAAAGAGCATTCTCATCAAACATGAGTAATTTTCAGATTATATGTGGAACAAAATAGCACTTTGCATACCATTGCTTATACAATCTATGCAACATGCAAATTATTTTACTTTTTTTTGCTTTCTTTGGCTGACTTCTCAGGCTATTTTTAAAAAGCCAACAAATCCTAATTTATTTAGTGTAAATGTGTCAATTATAAAGTAATAATAGATGATAAAAACAGCTTCTGAGAAAATGGATATTCATATAGACATATATCTGTATGCATATATATTCACACATCCACATATATGGATTGAAGGAACGGTATGCTACTAAGACAGCTAGAATGACGTCTCATCCTGAAATGATTGAATATGCATCATTTTCTACAAGGAATATTGTCCATTTTTTGAGTTCTGACCCCACTAAATACATTCAGGTACCAAAATACATTATAAAAATCAAATGTTAATATTTTCCTGCATTTCAATAGAGATATTTTTGACTTTTCTAAAGACATTGACATCTATCTCACAAAATAAGTAGTTCTTAGATGAATTAGCAATTCTCAAGCTTCCAGATTGTGACTTAAGCAAAACAGAACCACAGCAATGCTTGGTTGAGGGTGATAAGTTGGAGTGAGAAAGCATTAGAAAGAATATAATGAGATCTTGACTCCATAGATGACCTACTTTGATCAACGATATGTCAAAATTCGTGAGTCCCAAAGTGAAGAAGAAAAATCTAAGTCTCTGAGTCAAAAAATACACAAATTCATTGAACTTCAGAAAGCTGATTCAGCATTCAGTTCAAGCGTATCACCTTTGCTCTTTTTTGTACAAAGAAGCACTGTCCTGCAAGATGAGTTGTCTAATAGTTTTTAAAATTCTTCGAGTTAATTTATGCACAATCAACAGAAGCTAAATGCTGAGGATTTTTTCCTGCGTATTAGTAGAGTTTGCTCAGGCGGGCAGGAGCTTATTCAAATTGATACATGATGATAACGGGGGTGGAGAGAAGACACTACAGAAAAACAACAGACAAGTAAATAAAGAAACAAACACAACAATAAGACAGAGATAACCAGGTTGAGAGTTGATGCTTAGGAGGGAACGATACTGCCAGATCCATAGCACATTTAGGTTACAGCACCCAGGAAGGGGATGTCGGTCCCTGACAGAAGGGACAGCAATCTGAACAATTCAGACTGATCATGAGATGGGGACCAATTTTGCGGACTCCGGAATTGAAGAGGAGAGATGCCGCGAAAGACACTTTGTTGAAACGAACGTGAGCTATTTGTGTGATTCACTTGATTGCTGAGTGAGAAGACAGGGCAGCTATACTAGTCCGTGCTTTCCCTAAAAAGGGCCTAACTAGAAACTCTGGAGATGGTTACAGCTTGGATCTGAACTCGCCTCCGAAAGCAGGTGGCGGGCGCTCCAGGGGGGGCCCCGGAGGGATGCTCTTCGCCCCAGATGTGCACAGAGCAGCGCTCGCCGCTTCCCTCTCCTTTTCCCTCTGGCTTATCAGAAGAACGCAATCGGCCAAGTGCTCACTGATGTTCTCACCCGGCGCCCCCACCGATGTCCACAGCAAAGAAGGTTCGAGGGGAACAGGACCTCCCAACTGATGAAAGAAAATAACTTTCTCTCCTCGTACATCCGTTATATGAGAGATTTCATTACAGTGACGAAAAGCAGACTAACATACATATACCAATGAAATATAAAGAACAAGTCTCTGAAAGATAAAGAGAGGAAAGCGGCCCAGCCGGAGGCGAGAGAATTCAAGGAAGGTTATGACAGTGAATTTCCTTTGAGCTTTCTAATTCTTAGATTAAGAGCTAAAGTAGTTGGCATTTATCTAATGCTAGTGGGTATTGACACTACGTCCCTAAGGAGAACCAACTCTTCCTAATGAAAGGATTCGGAGGGGCCAGGCATGACTGGTTTCTGTACTGAGCGGAGCTAGCTGGCGACACACCGCAGAAAGAGAAATTCTCCGGTCCCAGCCCCCTTTCATGCCGTCAAAGTTCACGGGGAAGCTCAGACTCCCACCTGCTTTAGCTCACCGCGGCATCTCAACTCTCGCGATGAGGCTGTGTAGCAAAAACCCAAGCAGAAGACCGTAGATTTCTCACCCACTGCGTGGTCCCAAAGTCCCACCTTCCGTGTGTTAGTGGAGAAGAGCAGAGGAGCCTGGATGTTTATCCTCATTGGCCGTGTGCAAAATTTCCTCACCTGGTTCAGTGGGTTGGTAATAAATGAATGTTTGAGAGGATTTAGGATCTGCACATTTTGCTAGCGGGAAGGAGGACACCTAATTATGTCGTCAGTCAAGACTGTAAAGGTGGGTCTGGGATTTAGCACAGTGGTTCTGGTACTTGTCTCGACAGCACAAGGTCCCAAGTTCAATCCCTGGTACCAAAAAAAAAAAAAAAAGATTGAGGACCAGTAATGAATCACTCCGATCTCTCCTAGTTAAGGTTCTCAGTGAGGCCCAACAGGAGCCTGAGTCCTGAATATGGCAGTAGGAAGACAAAGCTTCCTTCCCAGAGCAGAGCACTGTCAGAAAGAGCCAGCTACCCCGGAAGTCGCAGATGAGTCGTCAGTGTCTCCAGACGTTACACAGAGATGTCCAGGTTTCCAGAGCAAGTTACCACCCCCACTGAGAAGCGGGGCGCTCTTGGGCTGAATGTAAAGACTGGACTCTCAAACGGAATCAAGGGGCCACAGATAGGAGACCACTGAGATTATAGGATTATGTGAAAGTATTTTAAAGCTGTCACCTTAAAGGACCTAAATCAGCAGTTACAGCCATCTTGAAGTTTAAGGAGTAGAAGTTCTAAATGAGACAGAGAAGAAACTAGTCCCAGCTCTTCCTGGTTTCCTCTGACAAGCTGAGGGTGCGACGGGACAGCCATCGCCTGGTCTCCCCCCTGCTCCACCCACCTTCCCAAGGGTGGCGCCAAGTTCTTCTGACCTCTCTGGAATGTTTTTGTTTCTTTCCCTTTCTTTCTATCTTTCTTTCTTTCTGTCTGTCTTTTGTCTTTCTTTTTCCAGGGTCTCACTTTTCGTAGCTCAGGCTGGTCTTGAACTCACTAGGTAGCCCAAGTTAGCTTTGAACTCACAGCAATCCTCCTGCCTCTGCCTCCCGAGCACTGGGATGACAGGCGTGAGCCACCCTGCCCGGCACTGTGGTACACGGTACGGTGCTGGGGTTATAGATGTGAACCACCACGCCTAGCGTTGTGTTATGTGGTGTCGGGAATTGAACTCGGGACCTTGTGCTTGCCAAAGAACCAGTGAGCTAAATCCCTGGTCCTCTGGAATGATCTCATCAGGTGCCGTCTAGACCAGGCTGACAGGAGCTGGGCTCGGCTGGCAGCCACGGGGTCCCTTCCCTCATGGAGACGCTGCTTCCAGCTCTCTGGGATCGGCTGCAGCTGTGCCTGACAGGGCAAAGATGAGAGGGACCGAGGCCTGTGGCTGAGGCCGAGTCCCCGCCGCGGCGGTCACGGTCAGCAGGGCCAGCCCCCTACAAGATCACACAGACCTACAGTCACAAGCTGCCGTTTCAGAGAAAAGCTGAAGCTGTGGATCGAGCAGCCGTGGTCCTGCTCCGGAGGAGCTCTCCCTCGCCGCTCCTCGGAGACACCTGCCCTGCGCAGCGCGCTGGGTCCCCAGCCTGAGCCCGCGTCTCCGCCCTTGAGCCGCCTCTGACGACCGGCCTGTGACGCCGGCGGAGCCCGCGCTTCGCTCGTCCCGCGGGGCCCCTCCGGGCTGAGGGGGTGGCGGGGAAAGAGGTGGTAACAACAGGGGCCACGCGCGCCCAGGAGGCCCAGAGCCAGACGAGCGCGGACGGGGCGATCACTGAAGTCTCGGTGGCCACCAGGGGCCGCCGGGACTGGTGGCGAAGCGCGTCAGCCGAGCGAGAGCGACGGCGGCCCGTGGAGACCCGCGGGGGCTCCGGGGAAGCCGCAACGCTGCTGCAGCAGCCCCGGGCGGCGGCCGAGGCGAAGGGCCGAGGACGAGGCTGAGTCGGCCCGGGCTGTGGCAGAGGGGCCAGAGCCCGACGCTCGGAGCCCGGGGCTGCTAGCAGAGAATGCGCCTCGCTGACCTGTGCGGCTGAGAAACGGAAGCGCACGGGTTCGATTGGTGACTTAAGCAGAGGAACGACAGATAGAGCAGAAACGCTCGCTTTCACGTGGAAAAAGCAACAACAGGAAGGACAGCGAGACCACGAAAGAATGCGTTCTATGGAAGGGTGGTGTGTGAATAGTATATGTGTTGATTTGTTCTACGTGTGCTGTGCATTTATTCATCAGAAGTTTATTACGTGCTTCCCAGTCCCCAAGAGGCTGGGGTAGGAGATCACTGTGACTTCAAGGCCAGCCTGGGCTGCATAGCCCGTTCGAGGCTACACTTTACTACACAAGTAGACCCCTGTCTTGAAAAACAAAAGCCAACCTGCTGGAACAAACTAGATGTTTAAGATTAGGAAATTCACAAAACTTGTCATTAAAAGCCCCATGGATCTCAAAATATAACCAGAGGCACCACTGCATGTTAATATAATACATGCATGATATATATATATATCTGAAATCAATTGATGGTGATTTTTTTCTTTCAGCTTACTACAGTTTGGACATTTTGTCTTATATGACTAATCAATATCAGTCTTTGTCATATGCCTTTTTAATCCTACACATCTTCTCACCGACCTTTTTTGTGAAATTAATGAAGACATTTCTTTTCTATTTGCACACTAAAAATAATTCTGCAGATAATGACTCTCATAAATCCATTCAGTAAGCCCTCAAAAGCCAAAGTTTGGCAGGTAGCACCGGGTAGTAAAAGAAAACGCAGCACCGCAGGGTGGAATTCGGTGCCATTCCGCTCTTCTGAGCACAAGAGAAATGAGGGATGAGGCCCACGTGCGCCAAGGGCAGCTCAGAAAACAGGTCCTGTCAGAGCTCCACACTAAACGAGCTGCGAGCTCATCAGGAAAGATCTCAAAAGTGAAGGACACGGCTCCGTGTAGCATATGGAGAACATCAACTAGCCAGCAGGACAAATTAACGGCCCCATACTAAAATACGTCTTCCCATGCTATTAAAGCTGTTGTCACACTTCATTGCATAGATGACTGGAAGTTCATGGAGACGGAAGGTGAGGTCATTCTTCTGAACCATCGCAGGGCAGTTTTCAACCATCAAGTCCTCTCCAGGTCCCGAAGTCTTCTTCATTGTTTGGTTATGTTTTAGAAGATAAATAAATGATGGTCCTTCCACATGTACACCTGGAAGGAGAAGTGCAAAAATGATCTTTCTGTTTAGATATGAGCAAATGAGGCTCCATTCCGATGACAAAAACAGAAAGGTGTCTGGATCCCCTTAGGAGAATCATTACCTATGTATGGCCTGTCTGGATGATGGAAGGTGGCTCAGAGTTCATGTGACAGGAAGAACGAATTGACACCGTTGACACCAAAGACTTTCAATGTATTTACCTAGAAATTCGCCCAACTCTCCATCAACGAACAGCAAAGGATTGTACTAAAGAGTCCATTCAATGACTCTTAAGTGACCAAGGTAAATATCAGAAAAACATGTCTTTCACTATCTGACAATGTGCAGTTGTAAAGATTTCACATTTGGTCCAAATAAGTAAAAAGACATCTACTCGTTTAATTTTTTACCTAGTAGTTGCTAAGTCATATTTGATATTTTAATATGTAGATCTCAGAAAAGTACAAATGTGATGGAGTTAGACCTGTTAGGAGTTGGAAGTAACTCTGGTAATATTGGATCTCCATCTTCCTATGCAGATTGTCCCAATTTTGAGAATCACGTTTATCTCATATTTTAAAAAAAGAAAAGTAGACACATACACTATTGGATTTATTTTTTTCTTAAAGATTTCCTGAGATTTCTGTGTCACCAGCTAAAAGCTCCTTCTTTAATGAAAACCATATAATACATGAAAACTGTTTATTAAAAATTAAAAGTTACATATATATATTTTACAAGGTAGGCTTACAATGGCTGTCTGAAGAGTCAGGGGGAAGAGAATGCGAACACTGCATGTGTTGGAGAGCTGCGGCATCTGCTCAAAATTCTAAGTCCTGAAGCTCAATACAGAGTCCACATCTGGAAGCCAAAGGGTCTACACCAGAGGCCAGAAGAGTCTATGACAGAAGCCTGGAGGAGAACATTCAGAACTGATGACAAAGACTGGAGCACCTCCATGGTCCATGGGAGCACAAGTGAGACTTTCTTTTCTTTTCATTCCGCCCAGGCTTCAAGCCTGTTGGTTGATGTCACCACCTTAATGATGGAAGTCCACCATTCAGACACTCAGGACTGTGCTAAGCAAACCTACGAGGTACTTCTCACTTAGGTTGGCATCAAAATTACAAAAATACAATGATATATGATTTATTGATTATTCTGATGTAATGATATATTAAATGATTTAATGATATATTCTGATTGAATGATATTGATATAATTATTGATATATTCTGATGTAATGATATATTCTGTCCATTATTTTATTATGCATTCTCACCATGCCCTCTATACTAGAAAGCGTGTACTAGTTTGTCACCAACTATTCTGGCTAAAGAAACTAAACAACGCCTGCTTTGTCTTAATCTAGCACAACCACTACGGTGGACCTGATGCAGCATTTATTACTGCAGAGGGAGCTGTTGAGTACACAGGAATGGGATACACACTGCTATTTGTTTGTTTTTGTGTTCCGAGCATTAACAATTTTTATTTTTATTTTTTATCTCCTCTCGGACTGCAAGGCCTTTCTTTTCCACATCTAAGACGCCATTTTCTGGACTGATCTTACAGAGAGCTGCCATCAGCTGCGACGGGACTGGGGAAGGACGGCAAGGCCACGTTATCAGTGGCCAAAGCGCAAGCTGACAGTCCGAGAACTCCAAGAGTGGTTTGCACACCAATGGGCAGTGAACTGCACTGTCGTTACGGACCTCACCACAGTCTTCCAACACAAGGACGTGGGGACCGATGGCACAAGACAAAGAAGAATCTGCATTGTATTTTTCTTATAATATCTTAAAATGCAGTGAAATATTTGCTTCTGCACATCCAAATACTGTACTTCTGAGGGCATAAGGTCATTTGTTTTTCTGCACATCAGAACCATCTATCCTAGCTCCAGAAACTGTTTATTAAGCATATATTTCTCTGTCTCATTCTCCACATGTGGTATACCTATCAGGTGTTGGTCAAGTCTTGTATTTGTCTCTTTTCTTCAGTACTTAGCAAAACAGAAGCATATCTGACATTTCTGAGCAAAGAGGTCCTGTGAAGGGACGTTAGGTGAACTGAGATGCATTCCTCTGCCTTTGGGGGGCGCTTTCTTGGGGCGGGCTCTGTGCTCCGATGTAGTTTATTACCCTATAAAATCTGATAGTGTAAGAGATTTAAATGCTTCCACATTAATATTTACCACTTTTCTCTTTGAAAGGATTGGCACTCTAATCCTAGCTATCTCATGTTTTTTTAAAAAATTATTAATCTACTTACTAGGTTTCTTTGATTTTGTTATAACTTACTTAATGCTTTTTCTTTGTAAAAATATCCCATTATCATGTACTTTTCAGTGTACAAATTCTCTCATACTTCATAATATTTCATCTTAAGACTACCAATAACTATATTTAACAATTAATAAAAATAAAGCAAAGAAAGATTAAATGGCTTCTCAAGACCCATGCCTCTAAGGGCCAATGTAGCGGAGGATCAACACTTATACATATTATAAAGTGTGTTTTAACTTTATTTCTAAAATGGTCTGGACAATTGGATAACTGCCCTCTATAATTTCCTATTAGTGTATATTAAAACTATAGTAAATAGGAGATTGTAGATTTGCAAGTAATAGTCTTGACTGATTTCTCCAATGAGTGATGGGAAAATAGACACCCAAGTTAAACTTCAGGTTACTCTAAATCACTTGTAGAAAACTGCATGTAATGTGAGACCATAACACTAAGTGAAATAAATCAGACAAAGAAGATTAAATATTGCATGGCTTCTCTTATAAGGAAAAGTCACAGTAAATCTATTTATTTAAAGAGAACTAAAAGATCTTAGATAGGGGATAAGGAAAGAGACTGGCATGGGAAGAAGACAGGACACAGAGACCTGGGTGGGTATTAGAGAGAAGTAAGCGAAGAAAAGGGATTGATTTGTATTATAAATATGCACCTTTTCCCAATTATAAATGTATTTATTGTGGTCTGCGAATAGATACTAATATTTTTACAGTTTGAGGTTATCGAGGGAAAATATTAACTGATTTGATAAAAAGGAATATTTTTAACTAAAGAAAAAATTAAATCCGAGTAGTAAGGACTAGCCTTGTGCTTCATTTTATTTCTCACTACATTTAAATGACTTTTTATCCCCATGATTTATGTAAATAAAATTTTCCTCGTAAGATCTTTTGTCCTGTCTTTCAGAAAGAAAATCTGATTTATTCAGAAGACATTTTTTTCTATCAGCTTTGTTATTTAACAACCTAATTACTATTCTGTATTTATTTTACTTGGATGACTAACAAATAAATATCTGAGCCCAGTGACTATGACCATATATTTTTCCCTTGTTTTGCCTAGTACTTACTGAAAAGTTAGATTAGTACTTACGTAAAATTCTTCCAACTTCTCAGTTTGTTAATTGAGTATCCCTAGTATTTAAAACCATTAATTCCAATGTTCTGTCTTCCCAACAGGACTTCTATAATATTTATCCCAGATTCCAAATCCACTAGAAAAAGAATACACAGTCATTCTGATTGGCTCTTCCATCGCTCTGTGTTCATTTATGATTAAGCCAAGTACACATTGGTCTTCTCACCCCTCTTTGAGAATATGCTTCATTCTATCAGAAAATATACACAAATGGAATTACGTCAAACATTTGTACACACTCCTACTTATTCTGGGTGCTTAATTTTCTTTTCCAAGCTGCATTAAATGCCTTCACTGATATTCTTAGCCGAGACTGAGGGGTCTCCTTATTCTTCCCGCCCCCAACACAACACCCCCTTTCGATGGCCCAGGCTCCTGCTGGGATACTCATTAGTTTCCTGCCAGCTCCTCTACCAAGCAGCCTCTGAGGCCTCCGCGTCACCTCAGAAATCATTAACGTGCCTGGTGCTCCATTCTCCGCCTGCCAGGCACAGAGTGATCATTTAGAGACTGAAACTTGCTCCTCCATAAATGAGCATTTGAGGGGAGAGAGAACAGCTCATGTGTTACAGTCGTTTTCTCGAAATCAAGAAGATCTTGTTTTCTGAGGTGAGAAGGCAGATGTCTGCCTGCATTCTGGTCTTGTGGAGAACAGAAACGATTCAGTTGGAAGCCGATATAAATCAGTCTCGGCTAAAGAAGTGGAGGTGAGAACATGCTGAGGAGTCTCAGCCCACACGCAACTGATTTCCTAAAGACAACTTTCTTTTCTGTCACATATTCACTTGCTGGTGCAATCTGTCTGAAGATGCGTCCTGCCCCAAGGATATGATGATCTTATTCTTAATAAAGATGTGGGAAAACCAGTCTATCACCAAAGAGAAATGCTTAGTCAGATAAGATGGCACAGGCCTATAACCTCAGTACTCCGTGAAGCTGAATCATATGGACCACAGTTTCCAGCTTAGTCTGGGCAAATTAGCAGAACTTTGTCTTTAAAATATATTTAAAAGCTGATGGGGATGTAGCTCTGTGTAAAGGCCATAGGCACAGCCCTCAGTACCACACACATACCACAAAGCTAAAGAAGGAGAATAGTATTTATTTGCCTTTATTTGCCCATATTTTAGTAATTCTTTGTTTAAAGATGACCTATTGGCTTCACCCCTTACATCATCATTCAAAATTATGCCTGAGAATTTTACGATCCATACTGGCTGACTGTCACCAAAGGGTAGTTCTTAGAGAAATGGAGTAAAACTAAACAACAAAACTAAAGCCAAACAAACGAACGAACAAAAAGTCCATACAAAGCCCGTACAAAGTTTCTTTATTACAAATGCATAGAAAATATAAATTCTGCAGGCAAAAAATCCACAGCATTTCTTTCTAGAGGCTCCTGTGGACAAAACTCTGCCCTTCTCTTCTGCCAACAGTGTGGTTTTATCTGCGTGGTGTGCTGTGCCACCACATGGTCTTCGCTTTGCAGCCCAGAACTTGGCATGATGGGACAGGTGGGTTCTGTGTGCACCAGAAACAGAGCAGGATGGAAGCAATAAACTACAGACATTAAAAACAGAGGCTGTGGATGCCAGGCAAGAAAGCGGGCCTTTGTTCACTGGCTATGGCATCTTAGGGACATTTTCTCAGTGCTTCTAAACCTTGGTCTCTTTATTCATAAAATTTGGTTGATAACTGTCAGTCCTGGAGTTGTTATGACACTTAAATGCCTTAGTTCAGGTAGAATACTAAGCACAGTGTTTAGTTCAAACTAAGCATTTGAACGTTAGAACCCAATGCAGCGATAGAACTCACCGACCCAATCTAAAAAGAACATGGTGTGTTCATTTCTAAAATACAAAACTCCTTTGTTTTTCACCTTTCGTGCCTTTCTAATGACACACGGTGCTGCTCGTTACCTTCCGATGAGTCCCATGCAGTCTGAGGTCCGGAATCATCTCCCGCGGGTCCCGCCTCCCACGAGTCCCCTTCCCCCCAGGGCGCGGCCAGCGGGCAGTGAGCGCCAGAGCCGCTCTTCCCGGACCGCCGTGCCAAGGCCCGGTAGGCCAGGAAGCTCAGCGGATTCCGATCCCTCCTTGGAGCGTGTCCAGGGCTTCCGAGTGAACCAAGGGACTGTCCCGCCAAGTCGTCCCGGGAGCGCGGAGTGGCTCCACCGGCCCTATGCCCTGCCCGGCGCCAATCCACGGAGCACACACCTGTCCTCGATCCCCTCGGGTGCGCAGCCAGCGGGCGCCCTGCCAGATCAGGGCAGGTGGAAAACAGGGGCCGGGTTCCCAGCGTCCCGTTTTGGCAGCAGGCAGAGATTTGCCCCTGAGCAGGTGGGGTCAGCAGCACCTTCCCGACGAGTTCAATTTAACCGGAGACTCCGGCCCCCAGCACATCCCCGGCTTTCCCCCGGGACTTCGCTCACAAAGCCTTGATTCAAAGCTGCGTTGTCAAGGATTTCAGGTTATCAGCTACAAGCTAGAAACCTTTTCGATGGCAAGCCCTTGAGCAATGGTCACACCCCGATGAGCACCCCTGCCACCCCCACCTCTTAGCCGAAGCTTCTGACCCTCGTTTTGTCTAAGGATCCAGACAACTTTGAGTCAGCTACTTGCTTAATTCCTGAAATGAGAGCCCCATTCATAAAATGAAGAGTGACGTCTCTGTTTGTGTTTTTGTCTTCAGGGATATCTAACATCTCCTTATTTCTAAGTCCTAATAATCTTTCAGGGCAGGGACTATCCCACGATCTCTTAGAATTCATAGAGGTAGGACTGCAAATCCTGTTTTGGTTACAAGGTCATTACAGCCTTGCTAAAAAACCCATGGCTTAAATTTCTCTTTGAAGAGGTAACTCCTCAAAATAAAAAGAAATCAGAGCCTGCAATAGACACATGTGAGTTCATATCCCAGGTGTTTGACCTTTTTCTCTGTTATCCGGTGACAGAACTATTGGACCTTCCATATCTATAAAAGAAGAATAAAACACCTTTTATACAGAACTGTTCAGAGGTCTAATATGATAATACCTGTCAAACAATATGCCATTAAGCAAATGTTTCACGCATGGCAATCTTTGTATAAAAACTTAGATATTACATCACACAGATTAGCCTCATCTGAATTAACCAAAAAGAAGGAAAGAAAGAAAGAAAGAAAGAAAGAAAGAAAGAAAGAAAGAAAGAAAGAAAGAAAGAAAGAAAGAAAGAAAGAGAAAGAAAGAAGCCCCACAACACACACACACACAGAGATTTTACCACAACTGTCTTAGTTATTTTATTTGTATAAAATAAAATTGACCTGAACACTGTGTATCTCTGTAGGCATCCTGAGTGGGACTTACTTGAGAGGACTTTCACAAACTCACTCTTATATTTTGGAAACCATTCATGGTTAGTTCAAGGCTGAGTTCTAAAGCTGCCACGGGGCCTGCTCACGTCCTATGTCAGATCGGCTTAGGCCTGAAGCAGACATAAGAAACGATCACCCAGTGCCTTTGTAAGGCCATATATATATAGCTCTTTCCCTCCTTCTCATGATGTTGGGTGAGAGGCATCTTTAGAAATCTCCTCCTGCAGGCTTCAGACAGCCACTGACCTAGGCATCCTGTGGAATTCTGAAGGTCGGAGGAAAGCCAAGCTGGAAGGTAGCAAAACGACCCGTGCTTAATGTCCTTCCTTTTCTTCTCATGTCTGACTTCCCAGTAAAGCACAGCAGTTCTTCCCACAGCGACGCGTGTGACAGCGGTAAAGTGAACTTCGTTTACATTAACAGATGGTGAGGAGAGCGTGGTACCCGCGTCTGGCCCTCACGGCATCTGCGATGTCGTTTTCTGACTGTTGGGCCCTGAGATGTTCGTGCTTACAGAACAGCGTGAAGAGCATGCAGAGCACCTGGCGCGCTCTCCCTTAGCGTGACGTCTGTCCTTGAGGATCTGACTTCGCTCTGAAGAGGACAGTTGGACAGTACATTCCTATGCAGGTGTGTAGTTGCTTTTTGGCAAATCAGCTCTTCAGACCCCAAGCTAGTAGCCGACCAAACCCTGTCTGTCTAACCCACAATGACTCACTCATTAACTCATCCCCTAATATAGCACATTGAGAAAACAGAAGATCGATTGAGGGCTGTATGTAAAATATATTGATGTCATTATTGATATAAAAAGACACTTGAAGATGTTGTGGAACAATGTAGTTTACTTAAACCCCCACTTAGGCCCCAATAACTACCATTCCATAGCTCTGAAGTCTTGTTTCTTCCTCAAATAATTTGGTGCTCCACAGCACAAGGCGAGCGGAGAGAAGACCACGCATTAGAGAAAAAGACGAAATCGTAAAAAGAAAAACGTCCAATTGCAAGGAGCTTCACAGACTATTGTTCAGTAATGTTCAATAAAAGGGCAAAGGCTTTTGTCACCAGAAAAGGAGAAATCCTGCCTGCGTTCTTACCTCTTGGTTTTTCATATGACCCTTTTGACAAAGTGCATTTGATGGTGTGCCACAAATATATGTGTGCATGTACAGTGTGTGTGTGCGCGCACGTGTGTGTGTGCACTCATGGGCATGTATGTGCCATATAATCGAAACCACCATATGCCAAGCTTTGCAACTACTAGCTTTTGGTACAAGCGAGTCCTAAATAACAGGAGGTCACTCCAAGTTGTGAGTTACTAATTTAGGCTCAGAGATAGTTCGCAACAATGAGAAAAATGAGGTACTAAACAGTGGAACCATCGTTTCCTGTAGGATGCTCCATGGTTTACACATCTCGGTGGCAGACTCTGTGGAGGCAGCTTGCACCCTGCTGAGCTGCAGCAGCCTGGGACAGTGGTTATCCTGGGCCTGGTCAGTGGGTGACGATATCTAGTGTTGTCAGAGAAGCAACCACAGGGGATGGTCCCATCCAAACACCGAGACGGCAAATCAAGCAGCTCATTGACCCGTTTGTGAGAATGGCCAAGGATGACAATTCTAACCTGTTTGCTCCTTTTATTTCTAGAGGTGTTTTCTTGTCCTGCTTTTTTTCATTTTTTTTTTCTCCTGGGAGAGAACTGGGCTCTTTCTTCTCCCTAGAATAACATAGTGTGGGTAGCTGGTATTCTGTGACTGTTAAACAATTCCCACCATGGTTAATAGAAAGACACTTCAAGTTAGTAAACACTGGAATAGGAACAGGAAATTGTCTGTACTAATATATGTATACTGTATGTATAATGATGAAATGTTTTTGTTTTGGGGTTCAATCTAGCTAAGAATCAGGTTAAAACGAGAGGGTTGATACCTATATGAGTTATGTATTTGAAAGGCCTAGTAGCACCAAGGGGGATTCTTAACTCCAAAAGGAAACAGAGAAGTGTCTTCCCTGTTCAGTTTGGGACTGGCTGAGGGCACATCCTTCCCAAGTGGCGGCTCCTCCCCTCTTCCCTCTTTCTTCCCTCCCTGCCACTCTCCCTCATTCTTCCTTTCCTCCCATGTTTTAATTAATCTATCATTAAGCATACATTAACATGTATTATATGATATATGTCATATCCTCAGGATAAACATCTTAATAATCAGCAATTCTTACACTTGAGGATCTGAGTCTAAAAGGGATCATTTTTGCAGATATAGATAAGTACATCAAACGCAGGAGGAATTCATTGAACTATGTTTAGATTTCATGATATCCCTGTCTGTTTCTTTTATTCTCTGGTACCTTTATGCTTATGATTGAATTATTCAAGAGAAAAAAATCTTTCCTAGCATTTTGCTTCTTGCTAATATAATCACTTTTGAATCGAGGGAAGGGTCTGAAAATGCTCAATTAGTTTACTGAGCCTGAGATAAAGATATGTGCATCCGGGAAACCTAGTGTGTATGCCTAGGATAAAGACATGAGATGGTGTCTTCAGTTCTTGCTTATCTCCTCTGACAATTAGTTAATTGCCAAGTAGGCAGATTATATGTTTGCACAGCTCTTCCAGAGACAAGTCTGGCCCTCCCTAAAGAAGGCACTCGGGCACCTATCTGGAGGCTCTGAATCACTGTCATTCTGCCACTTTCTAGCTGTTTGCTTCATCTTCCTCGGGCCTTGTCTTCTCATTTACTGAATTATCATTGTAATAGTGGTATCCATCTTGCAGATTCCCTTTGTGAAGTGTTTGAATAAAGATTCGTGAAGCAATCAAATCAGAGGGTAGCTCACACAAGTACCATTTAAGTGTTTGGGTTAAATAGCATAGAGAAGGTAAAAGAATATTCCACTGAGTATATTTCAAACGTATTGTATTCTTTGCGGGACTGTTCTTCTTCTTTTTTTTTCCGTTGAAAGTGGGACAAATGACTACATTGGAAGAGTAAATACCACCTGAGTTGTCTCAAAAGAGGGCACTGTGGTGATTCCATGTGTTGCAGTTTGCAATACACTGCAGGGATGTGTGAGGCCCCGCACCAGAGCCAGTGTCTGACAAGACTGCCTGTGCCCTGTGCTCTCAGTACATCCCTTAAGGGAAATCCTACAGCCCACCGTGAGAGGAAGGGGTGAGAAGATTACTGAGCAGTGATTCCAAACATGGAATTTGTCTTTATGGTACCTGGTTTGAACATAAAATTTTATGTAGGACAAGAAGAAGCAGGAGGAGGACTAAAAGGAAAAAAGAGAGAAGACCATAGACAGCACTGGCATTATTTTATTAAAACTGTATTTTACTTGCTTACTTACCTGGTCAGTATTTTCCCTTATGAATCCTCTCAGTTTATAGAACAATTATATAAATTAGAAACAGCCAAAAAAGCCCAAATGGTTTTTCATATCTAAAAGTAATAAATAACAGCTATTGTAGACATCATGTGATTTTCTAAAAAAAAAAAAAAACCCTTAGTTTCTTAAAGAAGAAAGTTAATGCTATAATTGTAGGATAATGAACCTATATAAAATTCTCTGAAGAACTCACTTGGAATGAATGACCCCACAGACTTTCAATGAAGCACATCTAATTGTTTATTGAAATGGCAGAAAACTAATGAATAATGTCATAATTCAGAATGAAGTTAATGAAATCATGGAAAGCAAGGAGTCTGGGACTGTAGCTAATAAATAATATTATACCAACTTCATAATAGTAGAAAAATTAATAAGACAATAAATATAAAAAGAATGCAGTAAATATTACATGTGGTTTTTGCAATTTGGGAAGTCATTTGAGGTTCCTCAGGCATACTTTCATTTTAATGTATTCTTGAAGCAAGTGGATTAGTTTCTGTCTTATTGATTTTTGTTTGTGTGATGTCTAGTGAAACTGAATGAAAGAAAAAGACAATACATTGATGACTATAGTACACTTCGATGCATTTATATGTCCATGAACAACCAGAATGGGATTCAGTTTAGTCCTGTTTACCATTCATGAGATAGGTAAAGAGTAAGCTGTGCTGATTAGGTTGGAGTTTCCACTTGAAAAACTTTGGTACCCACCTGGGGTTTGTGGGCCACATTTCTGGACTTGTATAGGAGGGTCATGAAAGTATGGCTTTGGCGTTTTTGTCTGCTCTGGTCCTTGCTTTCCGGCATTCTTTCCTGTTCTGCTTCCCAGCAGCCACAAACTAAGTGCCTTTACCACACTCTTCCACCATGATGTTTCGCCCACAGACCTTCTAATCCATGAATATGAGGGGCTTTTTGCACTCATTTTCTTAACTCTTTAACACAGGGAAAGGGAAGGGGAGTTTTCAGAGGCCCCTGCAGTGGCCCTGGCCTCTTGCAAGCCACTACAACATCCAAGAGATAGAAAGTAGGAATTAAAAGAAACAGAGAAAGAGACTCAAGAGAAACTGACTCTTGGGTTGATCTCAGCTGCTCTGGACAGAAAGACAAAGAACTCCTAGAACATCCAGTGTTTGTGCATTACAAATGTGGGAAAGGGGAAGCTGGCAGGCCTTGGGACACCTGCTAATAACAAGGATTAAGCAGGTGGGACTGTAGTATGAGAATACAAGCACATATTTGCTGAAGAGAACAAACAGTTAATTCAGAGGGGAAGAATTTATCTGGAGCTGAGTTGACCTTGGATGGAAGTGAACTTAACTCATTGGATGACTTCCAGTGTAACAGCCGAATTGCAGAGGGGTAAGAAGCTTGTGCCACTACAGCTTTTTAATACTATGTAGATGTGTCTGCCACGTGTTAATTCTTTAATTTCTTTAAGCAATCTGTTAAGGCTTTCAATATGCAAGCCCCATGCTTATTTTTGGTAAATCTGTCATTAAATATTTTATAATTTTGATTTTATTATAAATGGAATTGTTTTTTTAATCAATTTTCACATATTAGTATTCATTGAATTTGAATTCACATTCTTGAAACTTTATGAAGTGATTATAAATATATAAGCCATAGTATTATTTCAATGGTATAGTTTACTCACAGCATTTATGATACACCTAGTATTTCTAAGTATATTGTACTTATCATCACACTGTGAAATACCATTTGACAAAAAGTGTAATAGATCCCTTCTTATTAAAAAAAAATGACCCTAACAGTATAGTTTGCTATATATCTCAGAATACCAATTAGAGTTTAGTGGAATTTTGTTCTTCTGCTCTGTAAACTCTTTCCTGTGAGGTTTCATTTTCATGATAGTTATGTTAGCACTTTCTCTTTCCTATTTTGTGAGGCTTGGGAGCACATCAGTATTTTTTGTTCCTTTGCAGGAATTTTGAACTGTTGGGCTTCCATATGGGAAGATCACGGATCTTCCTTGAGAAGTCCACCTACTCCAGATATAAGACCCACAAGGGGGTATAAAAAATGGCCATAGGGACTATGGGAACCTACAATCAAAAAACCGCATGAGCTGTCCTTAGTAAATCACCCTGTTAATGTGGACCCAATATCTTGTTTGCTTACATCCACAAATTTGAAAGATCTGGTGTTGAAATTTTTTGGCTACCTTTTTTTTTTTTTAAGTTCACACTGGCCCTGAGCTCACTACGTAAACCAAGCAAACCTCAACTCAGCCATTCTCCTGCCCCTGCCTTCCAAGTGCTGGGATTACACGTGTGAGTCACCACCACCCGCATTATTGTTGCATGTGGTTACCAGTAATTGAATTCAGGAACTTGTGCGTGCTAGGCAGGTGCTGGAACCACTGAGCTAAATCTCCAGCCCTGCTGAAGTTTTGTTTAAAGCTAATTTTTTAAAACTTTTTTTCACTTATTGAGGGTTCGGTACATTTTAGATACACATCATAATCACATTCAATATTGAGAACTTGTACATGCATATGCTATATCATGATTCTCATTTTTTCCATTCCTCTGCCCTTCCTACAACCCCACCCCCTATATACATAAGCGTTGTTTCCATTTATTATAAAAAATGAAAATGTAGGGCCAGAGATTTACCTCAGTGGTTCCACTGCCTGCCTGGCAAGCGCAAAGTCTCTGGTTCGATCCTGGTAACCACATACAATGACAAAATATTGGGCATGGTGACTCATGCCCATCAGCAATCAGTACCCCACAGTGCCGGGCGTGGTGGTTCACACCTGTAATCCCAGCACTCAGGAGGCAGAGGCAGGAGGATTGCTTTGAGTTCGAGGCTTGCCTGGGCTACATAGTGAGCTCAAGGACAGCCTGAAGTACAAAGTGAGACCCTTTCTCAAAAACCACCCCCCAAAACATGAAGAACAAAACAAAACAAAAATAATAATAACAATAACTTGAAATGTATTCATGAGCCATCAAGGAAACAAGACTACTCAGAAGAGGACATTTATATCAGTTTTCACCTGGAAGGCATGTAACAAACTGGGAAACATGTAACAAACATGTAACAAACTCGGAAAACATGAGCGTTTGCTATTACAATGAAGCAGAGGACAGAGCCAGCAGATAGAACAGGTGACACTAACAAATCCAGGGCCCACAAAAGAGCACAGCACACCAGGAGGCGACCAGCTAAAAGGAAAAAACTCTAGACTATCAAAATGGCTCC
>PVIC010012483.1:0-39611 GCA_004025085.1 Thryonomys swinderianus
GGCTGGCCCTGAGCTCACTATGGTGCCCAGGCAAGCCGCCGCGAACTCAGCAATCCTCCTGTCTCTGCCTCCCGAGTGCTGGGATTACAGGCGTGAGCCACCACGCCCAGCATTATATGTGGTAACCGGGGATCGAACTCAGGTCCTTACGCTTGTGAGACAGGCGCCGGAACCACTGAGCTAACCCTCCGGCCCTGTTAGTGTGTCTTTTTGATAATGATCATATTCATCTTGGAATTTTTGTATATCTTTTTGGAATAAAGGTAAAACTTTTTAAAAACTCTTTTTAAAAAAAATTCACCAAACCTTAAAACTGTCAACATATTAGACAGTAGCCTACACAAACTGCTTGTGTAAAAATGAATTTTTTATACCTGTTTGTAATTCCAAAGTAGGGATCTGAAGAAATATCAAGTCTTCAAAACAAAATTGTCTGTTGGTTAAATTCAATTTCCCCGTGGTCTCCTCATTTCAGAACATAGCAGCTGTTTGCTTTGTAGAACCACCCAGTGCCCCTTTGCATCTCATAAAGTTTGCTGTGTTTATAACTACAAAGGATATTCCATGGCAGCTTGCTTGTTTGTTTATTACAATGTCAAGTCACTCAGCACTTTGTGGAGCAGAGAAGGTTGCTTCTCATGTGTGTCTCAATGCATAGAAATAAAGCTGTTGCTTTAAGTTGAGCTAGGGCCATATTCACATAGCTAGACAGTTCTTAATTGTTCATTTTCTAGAGAATGATTTTCTGAAGTATATTTTCTTTGCAGTGAAGAAAAGGTTTTAAAAATTTGCTCTCACTTCATGCTGAGAGTAAGTGTGAAGAAAGCAGATGGAAAATAATGAGTTTCTCCAACACTGCCTTGGAGGGAGAATTATTTTTTGAGACTCCACCTTTTGCTGCATGTTGCAGCAACATCAGGATCCTATTTTGGATGAATTTGATTCTTCTCAACCATGCTTCATTCCTTTCTGGGTCCAGTATGTCATAAGTGGGGTGCTGTCCTGTCATGGCAGCTGGATAATAATGATATTCTGAAGTTCCAACACCTGCAGGGAATCTAACCTTATCATTATGCTAGCATATGCATTCTGGCATAAAGGACTCCAGTGAACAAACCTTTTGGAAAGAGACTCCAGCATTTTAAGATGCTTTATTTATTTTTTAAATCCCTAATTCCAAACCAAGCCAAAACAAAACAAAACAAAAAACTAGAAGGAACTAAATCTATGAAAACACAGAATGGAAGAAAATAAAAATTTACCACATATAAATTGGCTAATAGAATACATAATTACTGGGTAATTGATTTAAAGTGTCTAAGTAGATATTAATATTTCCATAAAGTAATCTTGGGTCTGCATGTCCAAGTTTAAAGGAAAAACTACACTGAAATGGAAATCAGGATCCGTCTTAAAGGCATTTATATCTTCTACCATTTTTCATATCTGTGTCATAAGGAAATTGTTGTCTTTGAAAAAGTTCAAAGCTTTACTTGCCTTAGAAAAATATGTCTTTTTTCCTTACTTTTAAGTTTCTCTAATTGGGATCGAGATCATAGATAGTTCCTTTCTGATCATTTTGGTTTTTTTATTAATATGTTAACCATTAAAAACAATAGCAGGTCCTTACAAATGTATATAAACACTGACAGTTGCTCCTAATGTATTTTGCCTTATTACTTTACCTTAATAGACAGTGTAAACAATATGAAGATATATCTATTATCCCTACCATTTCTCCATTTCCTTTCTTTTCCCCTGTTACTCCTCATTATTCCCTTTCTTCTATGAACATTTTCTTCCTATTTCACAACACCTATTATATATTATGACTCTCACACTTACAGTTTCTCAGATCAGAAAATTTATTTGGTATTTACACATGTACTATTTATTTCACTTCAGAGTATAGCCTCAATGTACATCCTTTTTTTTTTTTTTTTTGAGACAGGGTCTCGCTTTGTAGTTCAGGCTGGCCCTGAGCTCACTATGTAGCCCAGGCAAGTCTCGAACTCAGCAATCCTCCTGCCTCTGCTTCCCGAGTGCTGGGATTACAGGCGTGAGCCACTACACCTGACACTGTGGTATGTGGTATTGATGGCTGGTGGGCGTAAGTCTCCATGCCCAGCATTGTATGTGGTTACTGGGGATGGAACTCAGAACCTTGTGCTTGTGAGGCAGGCACTGGAACCACTGAGCTAAATCTCCGGCTCTGTACATCCATTCTTTATGGCTCAATAGCACTCCATTTTATTTTTTTGAAAATGTCTTTTCCTTTTCCAGTCACCTGTTGATAGGCATTTGGGTTGTTTCCATGATATAGCTATTACTGATTGAGCTATTATGAACATGGGTACACATATATTACTGTGGTATGATGGTTTTAATTCTTCCATGAATATACCCAGCAGGGAAATAGCAGGGTCAAATGGGATCTGCAATCCTAGTTTTGAGAAAACTTCATACTGATTTCCACAGTGATTGTACCAGTTTTCACTCCCAGCAACAGTGGAGAAGGATTCCTTTTCCACCACAACTCCACCAGCACTTGCTATTAATTGATTTCATAGCTGTGATTCTTTTTGGAGTGAGGTGGAATCTCAGTATTGTCTTCACTTGCTTCTCTGGAATGACCAGTAATGGTGAACTTTCATGTTTATTTGCTGATTCAATTTCTTCATCTGAAAAATGTTTATTTCAGATGCTCATTGATGGATTGATTCTTTAAACTTGAGGGATCTAATTTTTTAATGTTCTTTCTATATCTAGATATATGCCTGAGGAACAGCTGGTAAATTTTTTTTCTTACATTGCTGGTTGTCTTTTCACTCTGTTGGTGGTTTCTCTTGCTGTGCAGAAGCTTTTTAATAGCAATGAATCCCAGTTCTTAATTCACAAGTTTTGTTCATGAAGTTTTTTCTAATGTCAGTGTCTTCAGGAGTTCTACCTAGCCTCTCTTCCAGTAGGTTTAAGGTTTCTGTTTTAAGATTTAGATCTTTTATCCATTTTAATTTTAGTTTTAGAGAAAAAGTTAGATCTATCAGCTTACTCATGCTAAAAAAATAATCTTTTAAGCCACAATAGTAAAAAAGCACCATAGTTCACTGGGTATCAGCTAATTGTGCTTGCAGAAACAGTTCTGTCTAATCAAGAGGGATACAATCAAATTGGGCTAGTAAATTAAAAGCATCCTAGGGATGATGGGGAAAGAACAAGAATAATCATTTAGGACAACATAGGTAGAATGTGGGAAAACCTCTAAGACATATGTAGTATGTACAAATGTAGTGTCACATGGCACTCACAGTAGCATATGTAGCATAAATAGGTGCAGTATGGTGTGTTTAGCACATGCTCTTACCGATGTAGGCAGGAAGTCTTTAATGAGAGTGTAAAAACAGGTTAGAAAAGTAAGGATGGGAGCCAGTAAAATGAGAGATGGCCCTCAAAGATCACAGTGAAGAAAATACATTGGCACAACCCTGGGATGATTATCTCTCTTCCTATGTGGTGTTTGCGACAGTCTGGAACTATTTCATAGGCTAATAAGTGATTCTTTCCTGTTGAGATCTGTTTGCAAGTATCTGCGCATCATGAAGTACAGTATTTCACTGTTAATGAAAACGAAAAATCTCACAAAGCTCTTAAGGGTGCTTCACTCCGAAAGCAGAAGTACATTATGTCTCATTTTACAGGCAGGGCATCTGCCTCCTGCCTCTTACACACAGTAAATCACTAGACTTAAGTTTCTTGGAGAAAAAGTGCTTTAAAAGCATTGTTTAAAAGTTTTCGAACTATTTACAAAACGCAAGAAAGAAAATGAGAAAGAATGAAAAACCAACCAAAATTACAAGCAGTAATTCTGTGCTAAGGAACTAATTAATCATAGTACCCAGGGGAGCCTGTCTAGCACTTGGTTTTCTGAGGTCTAAATAAAAGACAAATAGAATCTTAGAGAAAGGAGAGCTTGTCAGGTGTTTTTCTCTTCTTTTTTTTTCCTTTCCTTTTTTAAAATTGAAGGTAGCAATGCACTTATAAGCCTCTGATTTAATTCATAAAGCCAGGCTATATGTTTAAGTGTTTACCACCGTAAAGCTATGTTAAATATCATAGAAAATCTTTTTAAGCAAAGATATTTAAATTAAAAAAATACAATTTAAGGAGGA
Organism: Thryonomys swinderianus; assembly: GCA_004025085.1. Taxonomy (NCBI): domain Eukaryota; kingdom Metazoa; phylum Chordata; class Mammalia; order Rodentia; family Thryonomyidae; genus Thryonomys; species Thryonomys swinderianus. The sequence continues at coordinate 4,167 of PVIC010012483.1, forward strand.
TTATGAGCCAGTGGTAGAAAATCCAGGGTTTTTCTTAATCCGGCTATTAAGTGCAGGAAAGGTTATGGTAATCATTGAATTGCCAACAGTACTGAGTTCCTAGTGGTAAAAAGCTATATCAAAAACATGGACTGTGGGTAAAATGAACCTAAAGGACTACTAAAAAAAAGTTTGAGACATACTTTTACATTTCTCCTGTTATAAATTTTCTTGAATGAAATCTGAACCCAGAAAAACCACAGACTTAGAGAGAGCTAGAAAGGTCTGACCTAAAATCTAGACCCTGGCAGTTAAAATCTTTTCCTTATTTCTGACAGAGGAAAATGACAGTTACAGAGCAGCACTGCTCTTAGAATTAAACAGGAAGGTGAGTGTCAAATGCACAGCAGAATGTTGGAAAAGGTTAGTTCTCCTTCTAAAACATGATTCTTCCCTTTCCTATCTGTCTTTCCCCAGTTGGGAAGCTTCTGAAGGTCCTGAGAAATCTGCCTCTAACTCCTCACTTCTCTGTTCTCCATATTTCTCCCTTCTTTCTGCACTCTACCCAGTCTGTGCAGACAACTGCTTTGTGTTTTTTGGTTCTCTTTTCAACTTTTATTTTTATTAATACATGATTGCATTGTATAATGACTACTCCTTGTGTGGAGTTGATGCATATGCTTAACACTTCTTAGTTATTTTTTCATCTCTTCTCTCACCCATCTCTTCGTCTTCCCATTTTAACAAAATTGATCTCCCTATCTATATATTTTATTTTCCTTTTTATTTATTTTTATTTTGGGTTTCTTAGGTATGATTTTGTGTATCTGATTTATTTCACCGAGAGTATCCTCAAAAAACTAAAACTATAAATTCCATTTGACCCAGCTAGTCTTCTACTAGGTATTTTCTTAAAAGAGTCAAGGACATTATATTACAGTGATACGTGCATACCTAAATTTATAGCAGCCCAGTTCATAATAGCTAAATCTTGGAAGCAGACTATGGATAAAGAAAATATGTAATTTATACAGTGTGGCACTACTCTGCTATAAAGAAAAATAAACTTGGAGTCATTTTCAGGAAAATGGAGCACTTTGAAAGGATAACATTGCTTGTGTAGGTGATAAGAGTGATCACAGTGGTACAGGTATAAGCAGGGATGGAGCCAACAGAGTGGAGGGGATGCAAGCTGCAGGATTTTCTGGGGAGTCTCTCTGCTGCTCTGAGGTGATTGGGTCAAGAACAGGGCTTGCATGGAGCTCTGCTGTGTGGGAGAGGTTACTTTGCCCCAAGCAGGAAGTTTGTCACACCTTTGTCTTTGCTATCTAAGTGTGAATGACAGTACAAGAGACTGTGGGTTCTCTGCTAGTGAAGGACAGGGCTCAAAGGGAACTAAAGCAGAGGAAGGGTGACAGTGTCCATCTGTCCTCTGGAGCTGGGATGTGCAATTTATTTCCCATCTCTAGAAGCGAGGACTGCAGGCTCCCTGATGTCTGATCTGCAGGATTTAAATCACCTGCTGCTCAGGGCCTCAAACCACCATCTACTTCCTGGTTCTGAGGCTTTCAGACTTGGACTGATTCAAGCCATTCATCTCGCTAATTTTCCAGCTTGCAGACATCCGCTGTCCATTGAGGAACCACCTCTGTGATTTTGTTCCTCTAATATGTCTCCTTATATATTAACACACTTCCTGTTGTTTCTGCTTCTTTGGAGAACCCTGGGAATACAAGGTCCAGGGTTTACCTTTCAAAACAGGTCTGGCCTGGCCAGATAAGGCTGACCTATCTATTAGTCAGAATGGGCACAGGGGCCATTTGGGTTCAAAGTGCTCTTAGGGACCCACAAAAACTTTTTAGTAGCTTTTAAAATTAGAAAGAAAGCATGAACTTTCAGGTAAAAATGTTTTAGTGTGTATATAGTATGTATGTGTGTGTGTGTGTACACATATATAATATATATATGTTATATATTATATATACAATTTATTTACATATTGTCCTTCATACCAACATTTTTGTTTTGTTCTTGAAGAAAGAAATATAGAAAAGCAAAATATCTAAGGGCTATAAAGGTCACAGCATGGTCCAGGGCCTGAGCTCTATCCCTCTTTTCCCACTTGACCTATCATAAGCCAGTCTGCCATACCCCTCTGGATGAAACTTGCTAATTAGCACCAGCCAACTATATGTGGAAAGAACACGAAGAGACAGCCACCTTGATTTTAACCCAATGTATAATTCTACTCAGTTCTTTCTGGGCGTCACTAATGGTCATTGACTGCCCATAACAGGACTGCACTAGATTATTTTGTTGCTTTTTGTTTTTTGTTTCAGTTTCTTTTTATCTCTATCAATATTTTTTATTTATTTATTTTTTTTTAGACAGGGTCTCACTTTGTAGTTCAGGCTGGCTCTGAGCTCACTATGTAGCCCAAGCAAGCCCCTGCGAACTCAGCAATCCTCCTGTCTCTGCCTCCTGAGTGCTGGGATTACAGTCGTGAGCCACTACGCCCGGCCCTGTGGTATGTGGTATTGATTGCTGGTGGGCGTGAGTCACCACGCCCAGCATTGTATGTGGTTCCTGGGATCGAACTCAGGACCTTGCGCTTGCGAGGCAGGTGCCGGAACCACTGAGCTAAATCTCCGGCCCTGTGTCTTTTTTTTTTCATTAAAGCTGTTGAGGAGGAACCATGTTGTAGATCCACATAATTTCCAAAAAATTGTTCCAATTAATTATGGCCTACTTTTTATTGCTTTTTTTTGGTTTTCCCTCCTTTTTTTCCTTTATATTTTGCTTTGAAGTTTTCTTTAGTTCTGCTTTATTTCCATTAGAAAATGAAGACTTATTTGGAGTCTGAGAACTTTAGAATCAAACAAGAGTTATGCAGATATCAGGCCATGGCTTCAAAATAAAGGTTAGTTAGAACAAAATCCTGTTCTTTACAGTACTTTTTGGCTCTAGGTCATAGAGATCAGTGGGAATGACCTTGTACTTTCCAGACCATTTCACCATCATTCATTAAATCCATATTCCCGAAGGTCAGAATGCACAAACTCAGCCCTCTAAGAGGGTCCAATATAGTATTAGAGATGAATGGTATCACCCCAAAATTGATATGTTGAATTGTTAACCTACAGACTCTCTGAATATGACATTTTTTGGAATTAGGATTATTGCAGATGTCATTAGTTGGGATGACATCAATAGGATCAGCTCTTAACCTGATATAAACTGTTATAAGTGTTCTTATAAGTTAATAGGGGACATTTGGACAGAGGTAAAATGCCACAAGAAGATACAAAGAGAGATCAGAGTGATGCTTCCACCAGCAGATGCCAATATTGCCAATAAAACACTAGAACTGAGACAAAAGTAAGGGACAGTTCATTTTCTGCTCTGAGAAAGTCGAGCCTGATGGCACCTTTCCCCCAGACCTGTGAGACAATATGTTCCCATGTTTATGCCAGTCACTTTGTGGTACATGGTCATGCTAATTCTAGGAAGCTAATATAGTACTAACTTAGAGCCTTACATAAAACTCTGAAAGCAAATAATTAAGGCCAAGCAAACATGGGCTTTTCAAAAGACATTTGGTGTATCAAAAAATTATGTAAAAAATACAAAGAGGCTAAATCTTGGTAAATAGTTTCGTTCTGAAATATAAAATCATCTTTTTAAACTCACCAGCAAAGCTCCACCTTGGTCTTGGTCATCATCTTTGGAAGAGAGGGAAGCTGGGTTTTTCCATGAACTCCTCCTCCTGCTGCTTCCTTTCCGGCCTGGGTGGTGACCAGGCCACTGTCAACCTTCTTCATACCACTCAGCTGTGGTCAGGTTTGGCCCTAGTTTCCTGCTGCATTTGGTGTGGCCCTTTCAACAGAGTCATTTGCTGGCAGGTGTCCTGCCACCACAGGCAGAAGTTTTTGACCAGGTTGTGACAATTTGCAATAAAAGGATAAACATAAGCGGAACTCTCTGTACTTTTTTGTTATAGAAATAGCCAATATTTAGTACTGAAATGGTACCTCATACTCATCTCTGAATTGCTCTGTGGGAAGCATTTTTAAACATGATATGTGAGTCCCCAAATAGACACAATATAATTGCAACAGGATAGCTCTGAAGGTGAAAGAGATTTTGTGGTACCTTTTACTGCAACCCAAGTAGGGTGGTACATTCCTCCATCCATTATATTAGTGATGCTAGAATTTAGGTCATCTATCTGTAATATGTCTGAGGCCAAATATTCTTCCATCTTAACAAAACATCTTTTGTGGGTGTCCATCCTGTATGGGTACCCAGCATGATGCAGAGAGAAAAAGCATAGTAATTAAATAGAAAGGGGATCAAACATGGGGTGAAATGGGCAAAGTCCCAGATCCATAACTAACAGCCTGCAAACTTACTTGAGGCAAAGAGCTGATCTTAGAACCACAAAGAGAGGTTGAAGTTAAAGAACTTACATTATTCAGAGAGAACCACCCAAAGACAAGATACTCAGGATTTATTCATCTGCACATTCATTCACTGATGTATTGCCAAATACATGCATATGCTGTGTATAAAATACACCTGGGGTTTGTCTTCATGGAGCCCTCTGAGAACACAGGAAGGGAAGCCACAGACAAATAAGACGGTTTGTCACAGAGTAGGGAAGTAGAGGTTGCTACAGGAACTTCAGTTATCTCAGTTACACAAATGTCCCTTAGATTTCTCTTAATCTATCAGGAACCAGCCCTGCTTCCCCATTTCCACTATACCATCTTGAAGTCAATAGGATAGAAGGGTCCTGGGCTAGGTATTTTCAGATACCTGACAAAGTGTCTTCTAAACCCCAAACAAATAAAAAAAAATCTAATCTAATCTTCAGTGATTCAGAAAGCCAGTAGGTTCAATCTGTTGATTACCTGTTTCTCAGTGGGCCTCAGTGATTCACTGAATAGGAAAGGGATTTTTTTTTTTTTGGTTTAAAGTCTTCAAAAAAATTTAAGAGTTCAGTGTGTATTTTTCCTTGATTCCCTTAGAAAATTTATGACTCATTTCCTTTCAGCTAATCCATCAGTAAATCCTAAGGGTTTATCCTATAATGAATATGAAAACTCCAAATATTTTCTTCTTAAACTATCATGACCCTTGCCTAAAAAAACTCTTCATTTTGCCTCTTAACTTCATAATTGATCTATCTACTTTCCTTATGATCATAGCTCTACCCTCATGAGCCTGTGAGTATATTTTTGCAAACGTAAATTGTACCATATCAGCCCCTGTGTAGGAGCTTCCCACCATTCAAATTCCTTACAGCCTAGCCCCAGTCCACCACTCTGGCTCCTGTCATGGAGCTCTCTATTATCACACCATCTTTCTGTTTCTGCAGCACACACATTCCTACCTTAGGGCCTTTCTGATATCTGCTGTCTCTCAATTACAGATTCTTTCCTAAGTTCTCAAGAGAATTCTCTTGTCATTTGAGGGTAGATTTGACATTATTCTTCAAAGAGATTTATCTGATTTTAGAATCCTATGTAGTCACCCAGTTATGGCCTCATTCTCACCTTCTAGTCCTGTGCATGGCACTCAGCATTTTCTGGTATCTTTCTTAATTTTGTTTTCATTTTTACTCTTCCCCTTTCACATGAGTGTTAGTTCCAAGATAGCATAGCCATTGTCTGTCTTGACCACTGATGATCCCTAATACTTTGTGCTTCCCAGGCATTCTACTGCTATTTTGTGAGTGACTAACCTTTTCTACCTGTCTCACTGTTTGCTAAGGGGTTACTTTTTCATTGTAAGGTACTTAAATTATACTTAACTATCTTTGTTTATCGAGGGCACTAAGGGAAAATAGTACAAAGCTTCAAGAGCTGCCCAGCTGAGCCACAAGGATCAGAATATTGTTCATAAGATGCCATTGACTCAGCAACTCCAGGAGCTGGACTTATCCCTCTTCTCTTCCTCGTCCTTAGCTTGGGACACTATCTTTTGGTTTTTAGAGACCCTGCCACTCCTGATCCCTCTCTGCCTGAGAGCTCCCCTGCCAGCTTCCTGGGGGATGACCTGCTAGGGCAGTGCTGCTGCAGAAGTGCTGAAGCAGGAGACCTCTCAGGGCTAGCAGCCTTGTCTCTCTCAGACTGGATGTTGCTGCCTAGGTGCATGCAAATGTTGAGGCCAGGACACCAAGGATCCTTCCAGAAGGAAGCCTCCAAAGAAGGCTTTGCATAGCTAATCTGAGCATCTTAGAAGAGAAAAATACTCTTCTCAAGTAACTCAGTGGTCTGAAGCATATCTTGGACCTTCTAAAAATATAAACATGGGAGAAGAGGTCAAGCATCGAAATTATGCAGCAAATGTATTCAGAGGGTTAATCCCAATTCTGATCACTTTCCAAGAATATATAACATTTGCAAACATTTTATTTTTTGTTATATAATAAGTTATTTATAGAGTATTTAACTATAACCTATCTTTTAAGCCTTTTAAATACCTATGCAGATCTGAGGTCACAAAGTTATGAGTAGTTGAAAACTTGAATAAAGTAGATACAGAATTATATATAGATTTGGACAATAATGCTATATTTTTAATGTCTAAAATTTAGGAGAATGGTGCATTTGTTCTTATATATTTGCTCACTCCAAACTCAATGTAGGGCAGTTTGGCTCAGCACTTCTCAATGAATTTGCGTATGTGAGCAAAATTGTATCTACAAGGATATTCATTGCATTATGGTTTTAAACAGCAAAAATCCAGAAATAACTCAAATTCCTAAAAATAAGGAACAGTACATCATTAAAAGAGAATGCTCTACAGCTACTGCCAAGAAAATCTCTCACCTACATAGGTTGGTATAGAAATGTTTTCTTCAAAGTATTACTGTAGAAAATATGATACAGAAATATAGATGCTATACACAATTATGTGAAAAAAATTCACCCTACAAAGAGAATACTGGGTTGGTTGTGAGGGGAAGGGTAGAGAATTTTAATCTATTTTACTGTTTAGTTTTTCGATATCACATTCAGATATTGCTTATAAATAGGAAAAACAGAACTTTATTTTCATGTAAGGCAAAAAATTACATATATTAGCTTTCCTTTGAGTTTACAAGAAATACAAAAGTCCAAGTATTGAGGGCCTCTTAATCTTTTTTTAAATTGGATTCTTTATTGGTACAATTTATATACCTCTCACAATCATATATAACATTGGGCAATTTATACCAGTATATGACACAAGTTAATTATCATTTTTACCCATATCCCTACCCACCCACACCTCCCCACCCCCTTTATACATACACTTTTATTTTCTTTCTGAATCATATTTATTCCTTCCCCTTATTACATTCCCACACCAACTTTCCTATGGGAATTTCCTGCTCTATAATAGCTGTCATACTTTCTAGAGCTCATTTGCATCTACAGTGTTCATGTCAAAGAGAAGATCCGGTATTTGGCTATCTGTGATCTATTTATTTCACTTATTAGTGTATCTTCCAGGTGGCTCCATTTGCACAGAAATGAATCGATCTCTTGTCATTCTTTACGGCAGAATAATACTCCATTTCATAAAAAAAGCCACAACTTCTTTATCCACTCTCCAGTTGATGGGCATTTGGGTTGTTTCCAAGATTGAGCTATCATGAACTGAGCTGCTATAAACAAGGGTGTACATCTGTCTATCCAATGTGATTTTTAAATTGTTTTGGGTATATTCCTAGCAGGGGGATAGCAGGGTCAAATGGGACCCCTAGTCCTAGTTTTCTGAGAAATCTCCACACGGATCTCCACAATGGTTTCACAAGTCTGCAGTCCCACCAACAGTGGAGAAAGGTTCCTTTCTCCCCACAGCCATGCCAGCATTTATTGTTGGTTAATTCTGTGATAGCGGCCATTCTTTGTGGAGTGAGATGGAATCTCAGTGTTGTTTTCATTTGCATCTCTTGAACGATCAGAGATGTTGAACATTTCTTCATATGCTTCTAGGCTGCTTTGACTTCTGCCTCTGAGAAGTGTCTGTTCATTTCAGTTGCCCATTTTTTTAAACTTGGGGAGGCTGATCTGTTTAAGTTCTTTATATATTGTAGATAATAGCCCTTTGTCCGATAAACAGCTAGTAAAGATTTTTTCCCATGTTGTTGGTTGTCTTTTAATGGTGCCAATGACTTCTTTTGCTGTGCAGAAGCTTTTCAATAGGATGAGATCCCATTTGTTGATTCTTCTGCTAGTTCTTGTGCTATAGAGGTTTTATTCATAAAGTCTCTGCCTAAGTCAATGTGTCCAAGAGATTTACCTAGCCTGTTTTCCAACAGGCTTATTTTTTCTGTTTTAATGTTTAATTCTTGTATCCACTGTGAGTTTAGTTTTGTGCATGGTGAAGGAGATAGGTCTAGCTTTAGCTTTTGGCAGGTTAAAGCCCAGTTTTTCCAGCACCATTTGTTAAAGAGGCTGTATTACCTCCATTGGGGCTGTTTGCCTCCTTTGTCAAAGATAAGGTGGCTTAGTGTATCTGGAGTTGTTTCTAGGTCTTCTAATTTATTCCACTGGTCCTCGGGTCTGTTACTTTGCCAGTATCATGCAGTTTTTTAATCACAGCAGCTTTATAGTAGAGTTTTAAATTGGAGATTGTAATACCCCCTGCCATGTCGTGGTTGCTTAGAATTGCTTTTGCTATTTAGCTTTGTTGTGTTTCCAGATGAATTTTTGTATTATTTTCTCTAGCTCTGTGTAGTATACCATTGGAATTTCAACTGGAATTGCATTGAATCTGTACAGTAGTTGTGCGAGTATAGCGATTTTGACGATGTTTGTTCTCCCTACCCAGGAACAAGGGATATCTTTCCACTTTCTGGTTTCCTTTTCTATCTCAGTTTTCAGAGTTGTGTAGTTTTTCAGAGTAGAGGTCTTTCACTTCCTTTGTTAGGTTGATTCCTAGATATTTCATTTTTCTGGGTGCTACTGTGAAAGGGATTACCTCCCCAATTTCTCTTTCAGTGAGTCTGTTGTTTGTATAGACAAAGGCTGTTGATTTTTGAGCATTGACCCTGTATCCAGCAACACTACCAAATTTGGCAATTAAGTCTAGTAGTCTTTTGGTTGAGTATTTAGGATCCTCTAGATAGAGTATCATATCATCAGCAAATAATGACAGTTTAACTTCTTCCTTTCCTATCTTTATTCCTTTTATACCTTTGTCCTGCCTGATTGCTATGGCTAATGTTTCCAGTACTATATTGAACAAGAGTGGTGACAGCGGGCATCCTTGGCTCATTCTGGACTTTAGTGTAAAAGGTTTCAGTTTTTGCTCATTGAGTATGGTGCTGGCTGTTGGTTTCTCATAAATAGCTTGTGTTAAATTGAGATAAAGTCCATCGATTTCAATTCTCTGTAGGATTTTGATCATAAATGGGTGTTGGATTTTGTCAAATGCTTTTGCTGGTCTATTGAGATAATCATATGGTTTTTGTCCTTGAGTCTGTTAATATGGTGTATTACATTGATTGATTTACGTATGTTGAACCAGCCTTGTGTCCCTGGGACAAATCCGACTTGATTAGGGTATATGATTTTCTTGATAACTCTCTGCATTCTGTTTGCCAGTATATTATTGAGGATTTTTGCGTCAATGTTCATTAGAGAGATTGGCCTGTATTTTTCTTTTTTGGTGGGATCTTTCCCTGCCTTTGGAATCAAGGTGATGTTTGCTTCAAGGAATGATTTGGGGAGTACTGCTTCCCTTTCAATTTCATTAAAGAGATTGAGAAGTACTGGTATTAACTCTTTCAAAGTTTTGTAGAATTCAGCAGTGAAGCCATCAGGACCAGGGCTTTTCTTTGTTGGTAGGTTTTTTTTTATTACATTTTCAATTTCCCATATTGATACTGGGTTGTTTAACATTTTTATATCATCTTCGTTCAGCTTTGGAAGTTCATATGTGTCTAGGAATTTATCCATTTCTTCTAGATTTTCCATCTTCTTGGAGTATAGATTTTCAAAGTACGTATTTATGATCCTTTGGACTTCCTCTGGGTCTGTGCTGATTTCCCCATTTTCATTCCTTATAGCATGGATTTGAGCCTTTTCCTTCCTTTGTTTGATAAGGTTGGCTAAGGGTCTGTCGATCTTATTTATCCTTTCAAAGAACCAACTCTTTGATTCATTGAATCTTTGTATTCTTCTCTTTGTCTCCACTGCGTTAGTTTCTGCTCTGATCCTTATAATTTCCTCTCCAGTATGTGCTTTGGGTTTGTTTTGCTCCTCTTTTTCTAATTGTCTGAGGTTCATCGCTAGATTGTTTATTTCGGTTTGCTCTATTTTCTGAGTGTAGGCATTCACTGCTATGAATTTCCCTCACAGACCTGCTTTCATTGTGTCCCGTAAATTCCTGCATGTTGTGCTGGGGTTGTCGTTTAGTTGTAGAAACTGTTTAATTTCTTCTTTGATTTCTTTTGTGGCCTACTGGTTGGTTAACAGAGTGTTGTTCAATTTCCATGTGTTTTTGAGGATCTTGGAATTTCTTCTGCTATTCAGCTCCAGTTTCAAGGCACTATGGTCTGATAGTATGCAGGGGATAATTTCGATTCCTTTGCATTTACTTAAGCTTGTTCTATGGACTAGAATGTGATCTATTTTGGAGAATGATTCATGAGCAGCTGAGAAGAAGGTATATTCTCTTTTTGAAGGGTGAAAAATTCTGTAGTCATCTAATAAGTCCATTTGGTCAAAAGTTTGATTTAGCTCAAGTATTTCCTTATTGATTCTTTGTCCAGTTAATTTGTCAATTTATGACAGTGGAGTATTAAAATCCCCTACTACTACTGTACTCATAGTTAACTGGCTTTTCATGTCCATTAATGTTTGTTTTATATAGTTGGGTGCATTAGCGTTTGGTGCATAAATATTTATGATTGTTATTTCTTTCTCTTGGATAGTTCCCTGTATGAGAATATAGTGACCTTCTTTATCTCTTGTAATCAGTTTGGGTTTGAAATCTATTTTATCTGCAAACAAGATAGCCACTCCTGCTTTTTTGCAGTTTCCTGTGGCATGGAGGATTGTTTTCCATCCTTTTATTTTCAGTCTATGGGTTTCCTTCTGAATTAGGTGTGTTTCCTGTATGCAGCAGATTGTAGGATCTTGCTTCTTGATCCAGTCTGCTAGTCTGTGTCTTTTAATTGGCCCATTGAGTCCATTGACATTAATGGTTATGACTGATATGGACATATTCAGAGCTGCCATGTTTCCCTGTTCTTGGTTCTTTTCTTCTTTGCTTTTCCCCTTTTCTAGTTAGTTTCTTGTTTGCCCCAATGAATTCACTCTCCTGGGTCTCATGGGTATGGAATTTTCTGTTTTTTTTTCAAGGTGTTCTTTAGGATGTTTTGGAGTGCAGTGGATGTTTTGGTTTTCTATTATTTTTATCTGTGTTTTTCACTGTGGTCATTATCTCTGTTGTGATCTGAGAGATTATTTCTGATTTCATTATTTCCAGATCCTCTTTTATTGCTTGTTCAGATTATAGGTGGTTGAGTTTCAGGTTGGTCCATCTCATTGTTCCCTAAATCTCCCTTTTGTGATGCAGAATTCCACATTTGGGTCTTATTTAGGTGTCTTCTCATTTCTTTTTTTTTTTGTTGTTGTTATTTTTGATATTTTTTCATTGAATTCCTGGGTTGCTACCTGTAAAATGCTTATTGCAAGTATCTCTCATGCTAATATTTAGAACCCTTAAATGGTAACTTCCTGGGTCATTCTTCTGGTGTAATTAGCCCTTAGGCCTTGAGTCTGTAATGGCCCTTAAGCAATCCCAGTTCTCAAACATTAGGAAAGATACTTGAACAGAACAGTCATGTCACCAGCCCCTGTTGTCTGGTGGGTCTTTATTGCAGAGATTTTCTTCACTCTTCCAGTGGGCTTCAGTTTTCATAGAGGAGCCTCAGTGAAGCCTTCTCTATGCTGTTCCTCATTGCTCTATATTCTTGAGCACAGCCTTAATGGTCCCCAGGGGTTGTTCTGTGCATATCCAGATCCCTGAGTAGCCAGGGGGACCCGCTGTAGTTGAGAAGGTGTTGCTAGGCCTTTTCCCTGTGCAAAGGTCCCAGGAGACCTGCTGGGCCCTCTGAGCTGACGTGCAACATTGAGGTGGAGTCACTGAGCCTCTGCGAATGTCCTAGCCAAACCACTGGGGCTGCTCACAATGCCCACAAACTTGGGCACATTTGCCACGCTTCCTCCCATGTGATGATACTGAGAGAAGTCTGGGTCCCTCACTATGCATATTTTAGAGTTGCAGGAGCTCTGTGAATGTCTTAGCTGAACTACCAGGCCTACTCACTATGTGACAAAATCAGGAGCAGTTGCAGGTCTTCCTCTTTACTAAATGGTCACTTGAGAAGTCTAGGCCCCAGTGTGAGGGGGTAGGGGTGGGGTTGGCCAGCTTCTGGGAAAATTTGCCAGCTCTACTCACTGCACAAGTAGTGTCAACACATTGTAAAGTCATAAATGCCTGTTAAGTAGATCAATAAATGCAACAGATGAGAAAGAATTATTATTTTTTCTATAAAATGAGGAGATGTATGCCCAGGGAATTTAGGAACAGAAACAGAACAAGAAATCCAAGCCTTGCCCTGTTCTACCCTCCCAGGTCCAGTGCGCTTTCAGCAGCTACACTCTCTCAAGATACAGAAAACTGAGCTTGTGTTTTGCCCACCAGACTTGAATGAGATGATGTCTGTGGTCTTAGTTAGTTATAAAATACTCTAACAATCATCCGGTGACTTTAACATCTGTCAACAATTGCAAGTAGGGAAAGAAGTTTGATGAGTCAGGCAAGTTGTGAACATAATCCTTAGGTTGTCACCTTTTGCAACTAATATTTCTCTACATAAAGAAAATGTCACTTTTTCTACAGCTCTGTCTGTCTTTGTAACAATTACAGATGTTAACCTTGAAAAGGATTTCCTACTTGATGTTATACTAGTAATTATTTATTTTTTTTTAATATTGCATGCCATTCCTTTTAGTCTCTGTTAATAATTCAGTAATCTTGGGTGTGTTAACCTCCTAGAGCCTATGAACAAGAAGCAAGTTTTCCTCCTTCTCACCATTATTCCTTCTATTTTATAACCTGAAGTTGAGAAAGGATCCTTGCAGAACACTAAAAATCAGCAACTATGTCATAAGTTATAAATAATTCTCCAACTCTTCAATTATTTTCTCTGGATAGCTTAGATTTTCTTTACTCCTCATTGGAACAGATTTACAAATTCTTTGATCAGGATATATTTTTTGTGCATTTCCATTTTATCCTTTAAGGGACCTACGAAGTTTTCCTTATATTTATTGCCTAACAGAATAGAAAGGCCGGAGAGAAGGGGTGGCATAAACAGCTGAATGGGCTGTTGATTATGATTGACAAAGGCCTGCAGTTTGTGCGCAGGGAGACAAAGAGACCTTTGTCTGGGGGAAGCATGTGACCAGATGCCCCACTTTGTTCAGAGAAGTTCCATTTGTTAGTTCACTTTTCTGGAATCTCTTTGGGAATCTATTAAACTTGGTCTTTTCCATACTCCTTCCCACTTTCCCCCAATCATCCTTAGGGAAAAGAGCAAGCGATTATCAATTTTACCAATCGCTGTATGTTTCCTCCTTGAGGCTTTTTCTAAAACCATCTCCAAATATTTTTGGGGATGGATTAAGTCAAACAGTGTATCTACTTATTTATAAATTATATTCACATACCCCTTATTTTAAAATTCTATAATAATGTTACTTATCTCATAAAACACATATTAGTATATATTAAAAGAGAGAAGCACATAATAAATATTTGCAGAATTTTTCTTAAGATTCCCCAGACCTTAATATATCATCCTCTATACTTTCAGGTTATGTTCACCCTGCTTCAGAGGCTCATGGTGAAAACATGGTTGTGAGTTCATTAAAGAACTATGTAGTTCAACCTGAGGAGGCACATCCCCATTTGGATATCTTTTGGGGATGTAACAACCAAGTAGCTTCCCCATTCTCTGGGGCAGCCAGGAAGAATTTGCAAGAAAGTGCCAGAAAGCAAGGGCTAAACCTCAGGTTGGCAGACACCTGAAACCTAGTCCAAGATATATCATTTACCATGTCTGTGATTCTTAGAAAGTCCTTTAAACTGTGAGTTTGTCATTAGTAAAGATATTAAATTCCCTACTTCTCCTATTTATTGTATCAAAGGAGAGAATGGGTTTACAAGAGCTTTATAAAGAGTATCATAGAATACAGATATAAGGTAGTATTGTTGTTATTATTAAAGATTGTCCAAGGAAGAGTCATCTTCCTTCCAATGTTTATTGTATTGGGAAAACTCTTACACTATGCACTGTTCTCCTGTTTGTATTCACTATGTTATAGTAAATGATTATTGGTAAAACACCTATTCTTTCAGCTTTAGATTTCAAAGAATACTTTCTCAATTCTTCCTTGCAAGGTTATAGAAACATTAAAGGTAAGAGGAAAAGAAAAATTATAGTGTTCAAGCAATTGAGATCATATCAGGATTCTTGTTTTATGGATGAAGCTCAGAGAAGCTATGTGACTCACTGAGGGTCACATAGTTGGCAAAGGGTCCATGTTAGAACCTGAGAGCTTTATTTGAATCTGTTTTCAAATCCAAATTTTTCCCATGGAGCTGTTACAATTCCTTTCCCTCTCTCAATATTGCCTCTTAAGGCTGATTTTTACCATCATGGCTGTCTAGAAAATTACTTACAATTGCTTTTTAGATTTGTACTTCTTTCTAGTAATCCCATTCTTGTTGAATTCATTCTGGGTCTCTATTCTTCATCATAAAAGATTTCTTCTTTTCCTAAGTCTTTCAGTCTTACATGCCAGTTCCACTCCGCAAACTGTCTCCAGTTCTTTCTAACTCTCATTGGATTTCTACTCTGATTGCTTTGTTAGTTTCCTGAGGTGTTTTGTTGTTAGGAAAGATTTCCTTGTCTGATTAGATGATTAGAAGTGGACATAGAAATTGTTATGGAAAGTGCCTGCCTCATATAAAGCACTAACAGTTGTCTTGTGATTCAGACAATGTAAACTAACCTTATCACAGAAGGTAAAAATAATCTTCTCACAGAAATCTCACACCAGAAGTAGGTGTGAATACTTCGCAGAGGAGAATTTAGAAATGGCAAAGGAAAAGGCTGATTAGATGGATGTATAGTCCTCCTGTGCCTGTTTCTTTCCAGTGCGGTCTTCTTCATTCAGGAGGATATCTCTCTTTTTCTCTTTCTCCTCTTTAAGCTCATCTTCTCTCCATTTCTTAATACCACCCACAAGAGAAAAAAAAATCTGATTGAATGAGAAATTTTACTCTTGGTATATTTTTAGTTGGTCTTATTGCTCCCTATTTAGGTCATTTTTAGGTGTTTGGTAGAAAAATATATTAAATTAGAAGTAAAATATATTAAATTTTAGGAGCTGTACTTCTAGCAGTATGAAAACAAGTTCTTGAGTAATTCAATAAAATGTCTAAACTCAAATCTTGGAAGATAGAACAGCTGGGGATCAGAGGCAAAGAGCTGGGAAGAATTTTGTAATTTTAATGTATTCATTTTATTTTCATGAAATATCCACTTGCTGTATAATAAAATCAGAACATAAATAACTAGATCAGCAATGAAAGTTTTGAGAGCAAAAATTAATTTTATATACTGTTACCAATTTATCTTTTAGTAATATCTGGCAATTCACCTATTCATACTCCCTTACCCTCACTTTGTGCATGGAAGAATGGCCAGCATTGTCTAATTTACCTTTTTCTCTACCTGAGAGTTGTATAATATATTTAACCCCAAACCACTTAACAGAGGTGCTAGTCCAGAGTAGGTAAATGGCAGCTGAACTTAACTGATGGATGTTTAAGGCCAGAATAACTATAGACAAAAGGCCAAAATGTTATTCTTTGTCTAAATGTTAATATTAAACATGATGTGAACTGAAGCATAAAAAACAAAACAAAATGACAACAATGACAAAAAAAGGAGAGTAGAAAATGATAAGGTATAGGGGAAATTAGGACATTGGGTGTCAGACTCAGAGCTAGTCTTAAACATTTAAAGAAGTGAAAGAAATAAAAGGCCAATGTTTCCTGGTGTGTGTCTGTATCATAAGACTCAGAAGACAAGAGTTCTGCTAAGTAGCCATGGGAGGGAAGTGAACCTTGGAACCAAGATGCAGGTGTAGAGGTAGGCAGGATGAGCTGTGGTAAGAGGGAGGCCAGTTTGGCCCCATCCCCTCTGCCTTATCTCCCACTCTAGACCCTGGACTTTGGGGACCTCACTTAGGAGAAATCTGAATGCTTGTAGCTAGGTCAGCCTACCAGAGTTCACTGAGCGAGAAAGGGAAGGATGAAATAACCCAGCCTCTCTACCTCTTGCTCCCCAACCCATGCCAGAAATTTAAAATCTCTCATGGCATAAAATAATCCCTCTGAATTGTGACATTTGATACTGTACACAGCACTGTCCACATAGTTCTGCTACAGCCTTATGCTATACATGTGTGCATGTGTGTGTGTGTGTGTGCACCCGAGTTTTTTTCTTGCTATAAATGGAAATTAATAAATTTTCTAAGATCTTATATTTAGACACAAAGTCAAATAAACAAAATCAACAACAAACATCTACCTTCATGTTCAAAATTCACCTTCAAGGCTTCTTTAACATCTACTGGGTACCTTCTGCTTGTTTTGAACAAAAGCTTTTGTTTATTGTTACCTTAGCATTGCCTGATTTTAAGGCTTTCCCTTAAAGATCCTTCAGTGCCAGATTGAGCTAGTTTGACAGCTACATTTAAAGCTTACAATTGACATCTTAAAAACGTAGGTGATTTGCAAAACTTTCATGATTATTTTCCTGAAATAGTTTTCCTAAGATGTAAGTGATCTTAGGAAAACTGAGGTCAAAGGAAGGAGAAAAGGCTTACAGCCCTTTGCCTGGCACAGTAGCCATAACTGGCCACTTGGCATGTGAAATTTGAAAGTATCTCTGAGGAAAACTTCAAGTCTTCTGTGTGTGAAAACTTCAAGTCTTCTGTGTGTAAAAACTTGGGTACGTGAATGTACTTGAAACCTAGGTATGGATCAATCATTTTGAGATCTAGTATTTGAAATGACAGTCACTTTAAAGTGTAAAATATGCACCAGGTTCTGAACACTGTATATCAAAATGCTTACTAATAATATGCATTTCTAAAAATTGTAGAGAGAGTAATATTTTGAATATGGTGAGTTGTGCAAAATATGCTGTTGAAACTAATATCTCTTCTATTTATTCTTTAATATAATTACTAGAAAGTCTGAGGTTACATATCCATGTGGTCGTATTGTATTTTTATTTGATATTGCTGATCCAAAGGCCTATTTTGACTTAAATTATTATAGTTCATCCACCTCTCTAATTAATTATACCTCTGGTAGTAAAATGCAATATTGCTTATGCAAATGTATTTTTTATTTCCCAATAGAATTGCCTATTGGTACTACCCTAAGGGGAAATTGAGATTGACAAGAAAAAGTGAAAATTAAATCGTGTCATATACTGGTACAAATTCTCAATGTTGAGTGTAGTGATGATGTGTATATAAAAATGTACCTATTTCACAGTAGGAAAAGAAAAAAACATTTTATGAATTTTCCCCAGGAACAAATGCAGCTGCTTTATCTGACAGTCTTCAAGTTAGTGTTAAATTCTAATTTTTGAATGAGATATGTGTTAATTCATTGATAAATTCACAGAGAGAGTTGGAAAACTGGAAGCTATGAGGTGGGAAAGGAAACTACATTCTGAACATTTTATGTGATGGTATATGGGAAAGTTTGATGAACTAGTCTGAGGGCTGTAAGGGATGCTTTAAAAATACATTTTCATGACCTTATAGAGGGAATTGTGAACTTGCAAGAAACACATGATAATGGTGACTACATTGTGTCAAAAGATAAGAATGGTAGAGCAGGCATGGAGAGACTATAATACCATTTATAATCTGGAATCTTTGGATATTTTCTTATCTTTCCTTTGCTAAAAGCTTAACTTGGCTCCAGGATGAAATTCTGTTGCACACTAAAAATCCTACCCTTAGAATTTCTAAGGCCATCCCTGCAAACCACCAGCAGACATAGCAGCCCCACTTTCTGCACCTTAGTTCTGTGTTCCTTGCCTCTTGTGCCTCCAAATGATGCTCCTTCCTCTAGAGTGCCTAATGCAATTGGCATTACAGTCTACAAACCCTAGATACCTTAAATTCATTCTTCTTTAGATTCTCCCCTTACCCTATAAATTAATCATCAACACCCACTCTAGAAACCCTCAGTATCATCTCTCCATTCACATCCATTCTTTCTACACTGAACCCCATATTGTACACCCCATGTCTTCAATATTATCCCATTAGAATCTATTCTGTGAAATTACTCAAAAAATCTTCCACCTGAAATTCATTTGTCCACATCATTCTCCATTTAAATATATTCAAAGACTTCATATCAGCTATACAATTCAGGATATTTTGCAAGGCCTGGAGGGCCCTTAGCTCTTGGTACCCAGCCATCAACCTGCCTGATTTCTTTATTTTCTACTTTTTTACTCATACTCTATGTTTAATATCAACGGTTCATGATTTGCTGCATAAGTTGTCCTATTTAATGACTTTCTGTGTTTATTGATGCTGATCTTTCTATCTGGAACATCTTTCTCACTTATTAATATTTACCTTTTGATACCCAATTTTTACTCCTATCACAGAAAGTCTTCTCCAACTTCTAATGTCTATGGTCCTTGTACTCTGTACTTCCATAACACAGGCAGAAGATTTCTAGTTCAGTATTTAATAGTTGCATCAAAATTATTAAATTTTTCTCATGTCTGTTTCTCCCACAAGACTCTTAAGGCTTAGTAATGCAGACACTAAGATGTATTCATCTTTGTAGTTCCATTGTGAATATAAGTTGACTTTTGGTAGAAGTTTGTTGACAACTAAACAAGGGGAAATATCTGAACCAATGGAAAGGCAGAGCTTAGACTTTTGCTTATCTTATTCCAAACCAAGGAGCTGCAAATGCAGGAAAACATTTAACATGATGGCAAAATAGTGAGAGAAGAAAGTGGCAGGCTATAGAGGAAGGACTTACATCGTTGGTGGAAGCACAGAGTGATGAGCACTGGCAACATTCGAGTTGGTACCTCCATCTCTCACTGCTGTTCCCCCCCAAAGCAGGTCATCTGGTTGAATACTGCCCATTGCTGGACTTAGACTGTGGCCCTCTAAACTTGTCTTACTAGTGTTCACCTATATAAAACAGCTATAAGTTCAAGGAGTACAAATTTTGCAAATAAGTCTTATTCTGCTCATGATTAAAATGAGTTCTAGGGGATTTAAAGACCATCCCTTAAGAAACCAACCAATCAACCCTCGTTAGGAAAAAGAAAAAAAGGAGTAGAATATAGAACCCAAATGGTTTACCTAAGGTAATAGGTAGGGGCCAGAGATTTAGCTCATTGGTTCTGGCGCCTGCCTAGCAAGCTCAGGGTCCCTGGTTCAATCCCCGGTACCATATCTTTTCTCTGATATGAGAAACTGTAGATGTAAATGAGTTCTAGAATGTATGATAGGTTTTGTGAAAGAGGAAATATTCAAAGAAAATGTGGTGGGGAAAGTAATGAGGGAAAAGAATAAATATTATTTGGAAAGAAAAAGAAATAACATATAGGGGGTCGGGGGGTTGTGGGTGGGTAGGGATATGGGTAAAAATGAGAATTAACTTCTGTCCTATACTGGTACGGATTTCCAAGTGTTGAGTGTGATTGTGAAGTGTCTATAAAATGTACCCACAAAGAATTTAATTAAAAAAATACTGGGCATGGTCAGTACCACATACCACAAATGCTGGGTTTGGTGGTTCAAGCCTGTAATCTCAGCACTCAGGAGGCAGTGGCAGGAGGATTGCTGAGTTTGAGGCTTGCCTGGGCTACATAGTGAGCTCAGGGCCAATCTGAACTACAAATTGAGATCCTGTCTCAAAAAAAAATAAGTAGGGAGATAGAATTTTTCCAAACAGGAAGATGTGTTTTTTAATAAAATGGAGGACTACTCTGCCATAAAGAATGACAAGTTTTATTCATTTATGTGCAAATGGATACACCTTGAGGACACACTAGTAAGTGAAATAAATAGATCCCAGATATGTAAACACCATATCTTTTCTTTGGTATGAGAACCTATAGATGTAAATGAGTTCTAGAATGTATGATAGATTTTGTAAAATAGGAAGTATTCAAAGGGATTGTAGTGGGGGAATGTAATGATGGGAAAGAGTAAATATGATTCAGAAAGAAAAAGAAATAGCATGTATATAAGGTGTGGGGGGTTTTGGGTGGGCAGGGATATGGCTAAAAATTAGAATGAACTTCTGTCATAGACTGGTACAAATACCCCAATGTTGAGTGTGATTGTGAACTGTATATAAAACATACCAATAAAGAATTCAATTTAAAAAAAGAGACAGAGGGAAAGGAAAGGGGGAGGAGAGAAAGGGGATTTAAAAAGGAATTAAAATATTTTATGTGTATATATCAACTCCAAACAAGAAACATAAACATTGCAAATGTATACTAATAAAAAATGAAATTAGAAAAAGAAAGAAAAGGAGAATATTTTCCTTTGACTTTACTAATTAACGAACTAAACCTAGTGGCCACAGTCAGCTAGCTCTCTGTTTCCTATTCAGGACTCAGTGTGACTCGGGAGACGGAGTTGGCAGTCATAATATCTGGCTCTGAGCCACCAAGAACTTTGGTGGATACCTGAGCTTTGGTGGATAGCAAGATTGACTTTCTTTTATAATCAGGTGCATGTAGTAGGTAGTGTGGGTTTGAAGCGACAGTCATTCAATCTCCCACTTCATTGAGATGCCTCTTTAAATGTTATCTAAATGATTAAACTTAGCAACTTCCCATCATTTAGTTCGGAGGTAGAGCAATAGAAAAGGGAATAGCTTCTTAGTTCTTGTGCTTGCATTTGACTGTAATAGCTACAGAGCAGGTGCCATAGTAGGAACTGACTTTGTGACTTCAAGTTTTCCTTTTTTTAAAAAATTTATTTTTATTGGTACATTGTATATACACATCACGATCACAATCAATATTGAGAATTTGTACCAGTATGTGACACAATTTGATTCTCATTTTTTCCCAATCCCCTAGCCACCCCACAACCCTCTACCCCTAAATAAGCTTTGTTTCCCATTTTTAAATTACCATCACATTTTTTTTACCCTTCATTACTCACACCTCCACCACATTTCTCATTGCATATTTTCTATTTCACAATATTCATCATACATTGTAGAACTTATTAACATCTTCAGTTTCTCATACCAGAGAACAGACGCGATATTTACACATCTGTGACCTGTTTATTTCACTTTTGAGTATGTCCTGAAGGTACATCCATTAGACCATGACTCACACTTATCATTCTTTAAAGCAGAGTAATACTCCATTTTATAGAAAAACCACATCTTCTTTGTCCAGTCTCCCATTGATGGGCATTTGGGTTGTTTCTGAGATTGGGCTATCCCAAACTGAGCTACTATAAACATGGGTGCACATATATTGCTCTGATATGAATCTTTTAATTCTTGTGTGTATATTCCTAGCAGAGCAATAGCAGGATCAAATGGGACCTCTAATCCTCATTTTTTTAGGAGTCTGCACACTGACTTCCGTAGAGGTTGTGTCAGTCTACATTCCCACCAACAGTGAAGCAGGGTTCCTTTTTCTCTGCAGCCTCACCAGCATTTGTTGCTGGCTAATTTTGAGATAGTAGCCATTCTTTGTGGAGTAAGATGAAATCTTAGTGTTGTTTTCATCTGCATTTCTTGAATGACCAGCAATATTGAGCATTTCTTCAACCACATATGGGGATAAGTGTGCAAATTAGCAAGGAGAAAATACATGAAAAGCTTTCAAGTCTATTTGAGTTTGCATTGATTTCATATGTACTCTTTGAGCCTAGGGCTTATGAAAGGGTCTAGAACTATGATCCCTAGAGGTCAGTGGACCTATGAACAGGCAGGAATTTCCACACCAAGAGAGTGAAGCACCCATAGCCCCAGTTAGTCAGAACATCCCCTCCCTCCTTTCTCACACTTCTGAGCAAGGAATTGGCCCCAGGAAAATATAGAATCAGCTGACACAGCAAGACAGCTAGCCAGAGTGCCGGTGACAGGACAAAGAGTAAATGAGGTCAAGATTAATAGTAGAGTAGCAAAAGGGAGGTGAGGGTTTGAGACGAGAGGTAAATGTGACAACCTCACATTATGCTGTCAAATGCTAAACCAAGGAAATTTTATTCCTTTTTAGACTGTGGGAAAGGGTGACTGACTGTTTCTAGTTTCCCATGTTGTTCTTTGTCACCAGACCTCTTCAAACGTGAAAAAAATGACATATTACTTTAGATGGAAGACACGCAGTGGATCTTAGGTAGTAAAGGGCCTGATAAAGGTTCAATGAGACACACAGATGCTTTGGAGTGCTGGAGTCTCCTAGTGATTTCAAGGTTCTTGTCTTAAGCCAAGAATTGGGCAAAACAAGCTCAAAAGGTAGTGAAATTTTATGTTTATTAATGAAACATGCTCTGCAAAGTGAGTTTGAGTCAAGTGAGAATAGGAAAGTTACAGCACGAAATGGGGAGCCCAGAGCTCAATGGCAACTGTCTTCTAGTATTTCACACATTTCAGGCTGATGTCAGGTCTAAACCATCCTATCCAAAATTGCCGAAGTATTCAGAAGAAGCACTGGAGATAGCAGCTCTGAGCAGGGTGCTGGGAACTACTCTGCCCATGCCCTGGAACTTTTCACTTAACAAGTCACACCTATTTTCCCAACCAGTCTCCCAGGCTTTTCTTAAATGTATCCTGAAGCTTTTCTGAAAGACATCCTCTGATGCAATGCCACATGTTACCAGACATGTGTTCTTGCACATGACATCATGAGTGAGAATGACAGAAGTACACATCTGTGTGCCAAATGTTTGCCCCATGCAGGACCCAGTCATTGGTACCTCCTCACTTTTAACCCCAAATAAACACTTTCTCTAGCATGTGGTGTGGCCTTCAATAGGCTCCAGAAAGACTGGAGCTGGCAAGACCTCCAAAGAAAAACAATAAATCAAGTTGCTCTTTGGAGTAGAGAACTTCTAGGGTTTGATCAAATCATAGGTAATGACAAAGACAGCAGATCCACTTCCTTTCTCTACTCTAGTCTAACATTTGATGTAGATTGAGTAGTTTGTTACACTGTGGCTGTCCTCACATCTCCTATCTCATCTCATCTGACAGCTCTGGAGTGAGCTTGGTTTTCCACCTCAAACTAGCCTTTTCTCTCCATTGTTCACCTACTTTAGCCACTTTGGTCTCCTTTACATTTGTACTTCCCACCTTGAAATTCTCCTCCTGTCTCTGTAAGAAGAACTCTTGGGTTTAGGATGTGCTCATACATCACAACTACAGTAAGGTCTTTCTGTTTATTGCCTCCAACCACTGATGGCATCAATCCAGTCTCTTCTATCTTCCCATCTTTCACCTTTCACTGACTTATTTTTCTTCAAGCATTTTTAGCTATTTAAAACATATTAATCCTTTGTGATTAATGTTTGATGTTGTCATCCATGTCTGTTCTTGAGACACAGGATTCAAATGGACATGGGCTTCTTCAGTCTGTATTATTTCTAATGTGGAGACAGTGCTTGATGTGTGGTAGTGAGCTTGTAAATATTTGTAACTAAATGAATGAACAAAAGTTGTAAGAAATATGTTTCATTAATTGACTTGATCCATATTACTGTGGCAGAGAGGAAGAAATGACTCAGCTAGGTCTTTGGATTTCAATTTTCATGCTATTTCCTGTACACAAGGTTGCCTCTGTTGCAAAACTTATGTTTGGTTTTAATGTTTATTCTAGGGAAAAATAAACTAACTCAAGCAGGAAGCCCGAGTAGGACCAGTGTCACAGTTCTCATAAACTGGAACTCTCATATTATGAGGCATTTTATTTTTAATCTTTGTAAAGTTGAAAGCAGCAGTTGCCCTAAGAAAATGCAAACCTAGAGACACAAAACAACAGCTTCTGGATATGTGGGGGCTGCAAAGCGTCCTTGAATCTGAGTGTTTCCATTCGTTCCCCATAAGTGTTGTCATTTCTGGGCCTCCTGGGAGACAGAAGGCTTGTGCTTCCATTTCAGGGGAGTAGATTATAATCCTGTTTCAAGTGTGTTCCATTTGTCACTACACACTTGGATTAGAATGACTTTTCCGAATCCTTCATGTTCCCTGCAGACAAAGAAATTTCTTCCTTTTGAGAGCTACTGCACTTGATTTATATATCTTCTGTTTCTCACCACAAAATTTGCAATATATATTAGACATTGGTTGTAAAATCCTGTTAAGTATTTATAAGTAAGCATTAACCATTTATATATGAAAGTATATTAAGTATTTTTAGATGGAGAGTGGTAATATGCTCATTGTATAAAATTTGAAATATGAAATTAAATGAAAAAAATCACTCATAGTCCCACACTGTGTAATCCTTTAATCAGGTTTAAAAAAGGAAAATTTCCATTGAATCTCTATATTTCATTAAATTTATGTCAATATGTGAAGAATTATGTTATAATATTTAATCTTCATATTTATAAACATGTCTCAATTTTTGAATATTATAACCCAGTATATATGTGTGTATATACAAATATTTCACATATTTGTGTTTATACAAGCACACATTAAATTCATGACAATATCTAAAGAAGATACAAAACTTTACCAAAGTATACAAAATAATCCTTGTATCTGAGAATTACATGTATAGAAGTGTAACTTATATAAAATATATATCTTACCTTACATAAAATTACTTCATATATTGTTTTATAATGTTTTTTAACTTGAAACAGTATTTATAACTCCATTATATTCCATCATATGATTGCTGCAGACATTATTTAGCTGTTGTCCCACTGCTAGTTTGTCAAGATTCTCCAAGTTTTTAATTTAAATAACATTTACACACTTCTCTCATTTCAAATTATTTTGCCATTTGCTCTAACTTGTATCTAGAATGTTCTCCAGAAGCCCAGGTGTCAAGGGCGTGGACACCCTAAGGAGGTTGTATAATGAATGGCAGGAGGGGCCAGGGCCTTTATATTATTGGGATCTGGCCTTGAAAGGGACTGTGGGACCCTGATTTCTTCCTTTCTGTCCTTTTCCTTCCTGAGCATCAGTAGTTTTCTTCCACCACACACACCTGCCATGGTGTCTCCATTCCCCCACCAGAAGAAAAAAAGTAATATGTCTGCCTAATAAGAGATAGTGCTTCCAAAACTGCAAGCCCAAATCAACCTTTGTGTCCTTATTAAATGATTATATTAGGTTGGAAAATAGTGGTCGACTAACAAGCACTATTCTCTTTTAATCATTGCTGATTTGTGGGCAAGCATATTATCTAACTCTAATTTTAGTTCACGTTTCCTAGAGTAGTAAGGTTGACGGCTGGGAAAGCAGGTCAGCTGCCTTACTTGGGCTTTTGCTAAGTTTCCATGTTCAGGTCCTGGAATTGATTTGATTATCGATAGTTTTAAGGAGACAATAAATGGCATATGGGTAAATAGTTAATGACTCATTTTCTGAGAAAGAGGTAGTGCCTTATTCTGCTAACTTCTATCGTCTAGAAACTCTCGGTTGGCCCATTTAAAGTGACCAAAACGACATCACTGAACATAGGAGTGGCAAGAGGTGTGTCCAGTGAACCATTACCAGCCAACACTGCAGCCTTTTCCTTACATTATTATGACTGAAAAGGAGTCTGAAGCTGGCCAGACTGGGCTCAGTCTTATTACTCACTGGCCCTGTGATTTTGGGCATGCATGTCATACACAAGCATTTTGAAGCTTCAGAAAGATAAGCTATTTAGCATAATTCCTGACCCAGAATAAAAGTTCAATAATAGCTGTTATTTTATGTATTACTAGTATTGTTTATTTTTTGTTTTGTAAATTATTCCTATTCTTTGACCTTTATATTTCAGTGCATTGCCTTTTTAGTGATTTATTAAAGCATTTTACATATTAAGGATACTCATCGTTAGGAATATTTTTGGCTATTTGCATGTTTTGCTTCTGAATTTTGTAATCTTTTAAACACATAGAAATTAAACACAAGTGTTTAGATAAGTTGACCTTTTCCTTGGTGTTTTTTTTTTACTATATTTATGCTTAGCAAACAATTTATCCCATCAGACATCATACACATTTTCAGAAAAACCTTCCTGTAGATATTTTATTTTATGCAATTACCTGTTTACCTTAGAAATTAACTTTTTTATTGAATTCTTTATTGGTGCATTTTATATACAGCTCACAATCACAGCCATTGGGAAATTTGTACCACACATTGGGGAATTTGTACCAATATATGATATGAGTTAATTCTCATTTTTACCCATATCCCTACCTATCCTACAACCTCCAACCCCCTATATACACATGCTTTCTCTTTTTAAATTATATTTATTCTTCTCCATCATTACTTTCCCCTACCACATTTCCTTTCAGTATTTCCTATTTCACAAAATCTATCCTTCATTCTAGAACTTTTATACATCTACAGGTTCTCATACCAGAGAAAAGATAGGGAATTTACATATCTGTGACCTATTTATTTCACTTATTAGTGTGTTCTCAAGGTGGGTCCATTTGAGAATAAATGACTCAAACTTATAGTTCTTTATGGCAGAGTAAGTCTCCATTTTACAAAAAAGAAATACATCATCTTTATCCAGTCTCCAGTTGATGGGTATTTGGGTTGTTTCCAAGATTGGGGTGTCACAAACTGAGCTGTTATGAACATGGATGCACAAAGGTATTTACGATATGATTCTTTTAATTCCTTCAAGTATATCCCCAGCAGGGAAATAGCAGGGTCAAATGGGACCTCTAATCCTAGTTTTCTGAGAATCTCCACACTGATCTCCACAATGGTTGCACAAGTCTGCATTCCCACCAACAGTGGAGAAGGGTTTAGAAATTAATTTTTAATTCTATAACTTGCTAGCTATGTACTGTGGGCTGTATGCTATGAACTTATCCATGCTTTACCTAAGTTGTCTTGCTGAAAGATAAAAATGACAATAACATCTACATTATAAGTTTGTTCAAAGAAACTGAGTTGTAACACAAAGTGCAGAGAGTCTGATGCAGTGAAAGCCCTAGATAGGGTTACCACTGTCAGCAGCAGCAGTAGCCATAACCATCATCCTGAATTTTATCTTTTTTTTTTTCCCCCAGTTTTTCCCCCTTACTTTCTTTCTTTCTTTCTTTTGAGACGGGGTCTCAGGGTCAGGCTGGCCCTGAGCTCACTATGTAGCCCAAGCAAGCCTTAAACTCAGCAATCCTCCTGCCTCTGCCTCCTGAGTGCTGGGATTACAGGCTTGAGCACAGTGTCTGGTATTTGTTGTATGTGGTTACCAGGGGTTGAACCAGGGACCTTGTGCATGCTAGGCAGGTGCTGGAACCACTAAGCTAAATCTCCAGCCCCAAGATTTTTTTTTTTTTTGTGGTACCAGGCATTGAACTCAGGCCCTTGTGTTTCCATTTTTTCCCTTATTTTCAACTTCAAATTCTTTATATGTAGGAACAGAGTAATCCAGGTTGCTGCCTTCTGTCCATCTTTGACCTGATTGTTGCAGTGACTCTGTTACAGACATATTTGGTTCTACAAAAAACAAACAATGCTGGGTAGCCACAGGAATGATCCTTATCAGAAACATATCATTTAGAGAGATTTATTCCAAATAAAGAGATGCAGTGGCTTCTTTATTGACACCTAAGCCTTACTAGTCAGACTGGACCATGCTGTGATTGTGAGTGCCCAGTGGAAAGACAGCTGCCCTTGCCCATCTGCAAACAGAAAAAGAATGTTGCTGTTCCAGAATACACAGATACCCACTTTGGATTGGCACCCATCCAGTTTTTGTTGTGAATGAGTTAATACCTCATCTGATGTTCACTAAGGTGTACATGGCTGTTATAAGATGTTGGCTGAAGGTAGGAAGACCAAATGGTGTCTATTGTACCCTTAACGGAAGGCAGTGACAGCTCAGTACAGAGTGAGGAGCAAGGACAGAATGGTCAGTGTCAAGACAGTCTGGGCTTCTTAGGGCCATTATATCTCATCCCCCAAACTACATATTGCCTCTGTATAAGAAATTTTCTATTAGAAAGTGCCACTGCCTGTTATGTCATTGTTACATGATTGTTATTCCTTCTATATGACTCTGAACAAACCAATGCGGAAACCCATTGCATACTTGGCTGGATGCTGCCTTAATTTAACATTTCATTTCCTCTCTTTGATCCCCTTAGTCAGACGGTGACAGTGGTTGTTCCTCCTTCTAGGGAAGCTTTTCTAATTATACACGATTAAGTTACCAGCTTTCTTCAAGATGTTTTGTTTGACTTCAGTTTTCTGCAGTTTTAATGTGACATACTTATGGGTGTGGTTTTGGGTTTTGTTTGTTGGTTTGTTTTTTGGTATTCATCCTGTTTGGTGTCCTTTGAATTTTCTGGATGTATGTTTAGTTTAGTGTCTCAAGGAAATTCTTAGTCATGATGGCTTCAAATATTTCTCCTGTTTCTGTCTCTCTTCGACATCTGGTTAACCTACTGCTTGAGTACTCTCCATTTTGTAGTTATCTGATAATTCTTTGTTCCATTTTTTTAGTCTCTTTTCCTCTTTGCTTTTTCATATTGAAAGTTTCTGTTGATATTCCTCAGGCACAGAGATTCCTTCCTCAGCCTGTCCAGTCTACAACTGAATCCATGAATGAGCTTCTGTTAATAGTGTTTTTTATTTCTAGCATTTCTTTTTTATTCTTCCTTAGAATTTATCCCTCTGTTCATCTTACCTATCTGTTCTATATTGCCTATTAGAGCTCTCATGTTTACTTTAAATTTCTGGTCAGGTAATTCCAACATCCCTGCCACATCTGAATTTCAGTGAGATGTTTGCTTTGTCTTTTGAGATTGTGTTTTTTGCCTCTTAGTATGCTTTGAAATTTCCTGCCAAAAGCCAAACTTGATGTGTTGGATGAAAGAAACCTCTGTGAATAGGCCTTTATTAATGTGTGGTGGGGTGTGGGAGGAGGGAAAGTATCCTAGAAGCCTGCAAATAGGTCTCAGTCTTTTGGTGAGCCTGTGCCCCCCAGACTGAACTTGGCAAGAAGCTCTCTCTTCCCCCACACAAGCGGCTCAGGCTGGCTACAGGTGGCCCGAGCTGGGCTTTTTCCTTCTCCAAAATTGGTTAGTCTGATTAAAGCCCAGTAGGTGAGGTGCTGGCAAAATAGCTTCTCTTAAGGACGGACCTGGTTAAGAACAGAATTTCTGGGATACTTCAAATGATCATTTTTTTTTTCTCTCACCCTGCCGGCAGCATGCTCTCATGTTTATATCAACATTTCCCTCAATATTCACTGTGGAGAGCTTCTTGAGGTAAAACTCACAAATATGTGGCAGTTTCCTGTAAGTCTCAGATTGCCCACATCAGACCTCCAGAAATTCATTCTCTTCGGATCACACTCTTCTACTCAGCCTACTTCCCACAGAGGTTTCTGCTCTGGTAGGTTGTGATTCTCTGCTTCTGTATGTCTCGTTGTCCACTTCTGAGGCAGTGGTTTGCCCTGTGACCTGGCTTCACAGAGGAATCTAAGAGGAGCTGCTCCCTTTTCAAAACGTGTTCAGCCCTTCACTTATCAGGACAGAGCACTGTCTTCCAAACTCCTTTCACAACAAACTGGAAATCAGAATCTGCTGCGGATTTTTGATGCTTTCCTAGTCATATATGATGCATTCTGGGGTGTGTGTTTGTTTTTTGTTTTTTTCTAGGTAAATTATAGAATACTGCTTTTTGTTTCTTGTTTTTATATTTTTAAATAAATACATTCATGTTCTAAAAATCAAAATGTGTAAACTATTATTTCTTACTCTTAGTTACTCATTCTCACTATAGACCAATAGTATTACTAGTTTTACATATACTTCTGGGTGAACATAAAATACAAACTAATAAAATAGTTAAGTAAATAGTCCTCCTTTCCAAATGGCGAATATTATGTAAGCATTGCCCTTCACCTTGATTTAATATCAAATATCACCTTGGTTTAATATCAAATCTTGGAGAGCTTTCTCTGCAATTAAAAGCCTCTCTCTTCTTTATTAAAAGTACATATTACTTGAGTCATTGAAGTGCCCTAATGACTAAAACATATTCCCTATTTATAGAAAGACTGTTTTCTCTATCAGAAAAAATATTACAATGTGTAGTTTTATATAGATGCCAATTCCAAAGTATGAAAGAATGTTTGCAAGATGAATTCATGAGACACTTTCTCCCATATCAGTTAGAGACTGGACCTGTGAAGTGTTGCAACTTAACAAGAGTTCCTCTGCATTTATTTATTTATATTAATTTTTATCTTTATTGGTACATTGTATCTACACATCATGATCACCTCTGCACTTATTGTGTGTTTGGCATTACAATAAGATATGAGAAACGATTTTAAAATAAACTTTATTTTGAAGCACTTCATAAAATATTTATTGGCTTACTTAAATTTCAGTGCTTATAAAGGAGTCTCTTAAATTCTTCTTTGATTTATTTTTTTAAAGATTCCAGGTGAATTTAGGGTGATATCATCACCCTGATTTGGTCATTCTCTGTTATATTAAAAAATTATCATATCACTTTGTACTGGATAAATATAATTTGTTGATTAGAAAACAATAATTTCATCAGATTTTAAAATAAAACCATGTTAGAATTTCAAGGAAAGCCGGGCATGGTGTTTCACACCTATAATCCCAGCACTCAGGAGGCAGAGACAGGAGGATTGCTGAGTTCGAGGCTTGCCTGGGCTACATAGTGAGCTCAGAGCCAGCCTGAACTACAAAGCGAGACCCTGTCTCGGAAAAAAAAAAAAAAAGTTTCAAAGAAAGCTAGCTAGTGAGGAATTGATGATAATACTATATTTACATTAAAATAGAGGATGTGTGAGTATATATGTGTGTATATTATCTAATTAATGGGAAATATGTAACTTAAATTATATGCCTATAATTTATGTTTTATATGTATGTCTTTACAGGTAAACATGACTTAACACAGATCTCTGTTTTTTTTTTTTTTTTTTGGCTTTTTGAGACAGGGTCTCGCTTTGTAGTTCAGGCTAGCCCTGAGCTCACTATGGTGCCCAGGCAAGCCGCCGCGAACTCAGCAATCCTCCTGTCTCTGCCTCCTGAGTGCTGGGATTACAGGCGTGAGCCACAACATCCGGCATTGTGGTATGCGGTGTTGATTGCTGGTGGGTGTGAGTCTCCACGTCCAGCATTGTATGTGGTTACCGGGGATTGAACTCAGGACCTTGCGCTTGGGAGGCAGGCGCCGGAACCACTGAGCTAACCCTCCGGCCCAGATCTCTGTATTTTTTATCTAGGACTTTTCTATATAGTACTATATTTCCTATATTCCTTGTTTTATTCTTAGATGTGCTAAGACACACAGATGTGACCAATCATATCTGTCCAGTGGGAACATGGTTTGTTTTGTAATCCCTTGTCCTTGCCCAAGTGCCTTTTCTTTTCCTTGTTCATATGAACTTAGGTTCTTTGCTTTGCACCTCGAAGGAGTAGGCTAGTCTAAGAATGTTACCCAGAACCTTTTGTGATCTTTCCAAGAGCCAGTAAATTTTTCTTTACTGCTTCCTGTCCTGATAAGGGATGCTACTCATGAGTGGAAGTAAGAATATATAAGGAATTATATAGGGCAGTGTCTTTCCCATGCATGTACTGATAGCAGGGTTAATAACTTCAAAATAGAGCCCTAGCTCTCTGAGAAAAATACCTTTGTCTTTTAAATGTAGAATTCCTGTTCACCAGGAAGGACTATAAAGGCATAAAGAGATAAATCATCTGTCTATGATGGGACATAGCTCTTTACAATAGAGCACTATAAAAATTAGAATTCATGGCTGGGGATTTAGCTCAGTCATTCCACCGTCTGCTTTGCAAGCACAAGGTCCCAAATTCATTCCCCAGTAACCATATACCACAGTGCTGGGTATGGTGGCTCACACCTGTAATTCCATCACTTGGGAGGCAGAGGCAGGAGGAATGCTGTGAATTTAAGGCTTGCCTAGGCTACATAGTGTACTCAGAGCCAGCCTGAAGTACAAAACGAGACCCTGTCTCAAAAAAAAAAAAAATTCAGGAATGTACCTGTTTAACAAGATAAGTTTGCATTCTTTTTCTGGCTATAAAATTAAGATGAGGGAGAAATTTGGTAATTATCTAGTGGATTTAATAGGTATATTTGATCAATATAAACTATTCATTCCAGAAAATTCTTGTAAATTATAGTATTTTTAAATTAAATTATCTGAAAAATTACTTCAACTATCTAATAATTTTTCCCAAATATAAATAATCATATTTATATCTTTTAGTTTACTGCTTTGTAAAACATTTATATCTTTTAGGTTTTGGAATTTTCTTAAGATATTTAAATAAAATTCTATGCAATTTATTCATAATTAATGAGATCATATTACTTCTACATATGTGTATAAGGCTTCTTCAAAGCCAATTTAAATATTTTAATTAAAAACCTAATTTGAAAAGTAAATTAAAATTAAAATGAGGTTATTTATGCTTTTATGCAAGTGAAACTTATGCTTGCTGATGAATAGGTCAAGTATATATTTTTAACAAGAAATATATTAATTTTTCAAGGATAGTATTTCATAAATGTTTCTAGGACATTAATAGATAATAGCACTGATTTTTTTTTCTTTGTAGTGGGGATGATACTGAGGACCTTGCATTTGCAAGGCAGGAACCAGAAGCAATGAGCTAAATCTCTGGCCTAATATTTTTTATTTTTAATTGCAGTAGTAAAAATTGTATATTTACTATCTTAAACATTTCTAAGTGCAGTTCACTAATGTTAAATATATCCATAATGGGGCCGGAGATATAGCTCAGTGGTTCCAGTGCCTGCCTTGCAAGCGTAAGGTCCTGAGTTCGATCCTGGATAACCACATACAATGCTGGGCGTGGTGACTCACGCCCACCAGCAATCAATACCACAAACCACAGTGCCGGGCGTGGTGGCTCATGCCTGTAATCCCAGCGCTTGGGAGGCAGAGGCAGGAGGATTGCTGAGTTCAAGGCTTGCCTGGGTTACATAGTGAGCTGAGGGCCAGCCTGGACTACAAAGTGAGGCCCTGTCTCAAAACACAAAAAACAAACAAACAAAAAAAACAGAAAAAGAAAAAAGAAAAAAAATATATGCATGCATATTGTTGTGTGACCAATCTCCTGAACTATTTCATTTTCCAAAACTAAGACCATATTCACTAAAGGACAATTCCTCATTTGCCTTTTCTTAGGTCTTGGTAACCATCATCATCTACTTTGTTTTTCTATGAATTTGCCTAATTTAGATACTCATATGAGTGCTATATATAGTATTTGTCTTTTTATAACTGGTTTATCTCATCATTTAGAATAATGCCCTTGAGATTATTGATCATGTGTCAAAATTTTCCTTCTTTTAATATCTTTAAAATATTTGTCCCCCATCCAAGTACTAACCAGACCCAACCCTGTTTAGCTTCTGAGATCAGACAAGATTGGGCATGTTCAGGGTGGTACAGCCATAGACCTGAATATTTGTGTGTGTGTGTGTGTGTGTGTGTGTGTGTATGCTCATGTATGCCACATTTTTTCTGGTTATCCATTCATCAGTAGATCCTTAGTGTCATCCACTTCTTGAGTATCATGAAATGTGCTGTTATAAACAGGGATGTGCAATTTTCTCTTCACTACCCTGCACTCAAGTGTGTTGGGCACAGAATTGCCAAGACATTCTCTTTTTACCTCTTGGCAGAATGGCTGAGCCACTGCCTTTCATGAGGTGGTCAAATCTTCCGTATCCTCACCAACACTGGTTTGTTTGTTTGTTTGTTTGTTTTTATCAGAAATCAGTGTGTAGATTCCTCCAAAAGCTAGGATCAGAGGTCCCATTTGACCCCGCTGTTTTCCTTGCTAGGTATATACATGAAAGAATTAAGAAACTAATACCACAGCAACATATGTGCACTCAACTTGTAATAGCTAAATCTTGGGAACAACCCGAATGCCCATTGGTGGGTGACTGGATAAAGATGATGTGGTTTTTTAAATAAATGGAATATTATTCAACCATAGAGAATGATAAATTTGAGTCACTTCAACTCAAATGGATGTACCTTGAGGTATACTCATAAGTGAAATAAATAAGACACAGATGTGTAAATACCATATCACTTCCCTAGTCTAAGAAACTAAAGGCGTAAATGAAGTCCCCAATGTATGATAGATATTGTGAAATAGGAAGAAAATGTTCAAAAGGAAAAGAGAAAAGGTGGTAGAGGGAAATAAAGAAGGGAAAGAAAAAATTTGATAGTAAAACAAAAAATGAAATCAAACTTATGTATATAGAGAGTTGGGGAGTGGTGGGATGGTCAGAGGAAAGGAAAAAATATGAGAATCAAGATGTGCCATGTACAGGTACAAATTTTTTTAATTGAATTCTTTATTGGTACAATTTATATACATCTCACAATCACATATAACATTGGGGGTTTGTACCAGTATATGACACAAGTTAATTCTCATTTTTACCCATATCCCTCCCCACCCACATCTCCCCACCCCCTTTATACATACTCTTTTATTTTCTTTCTGAATCATATCTATTCCTTCCCCTCATTACATTCCCACACCAAATTTCCTATGGAAATTTCCCACTCTGTAAAAGCTGTCATACTTTCTAGAGCTCATTTGCATCTACAAGTATTCATGTCAAAGAGAAGATCCGGTATTTGCCTGTGATCTATTTATTTCACTTATTAGTATATCCTCCAGGTGTCTCCATTTGCACATAAATGAATCGATCTTGTCATTCTTTATGGCAGAATAATGCTCCATTTTTATTAAAAAAAAACACAACTTCTTTATCTAGTCTCCAGTTGATGGGCATTTGGGTTGTTTCCAAGATTGAGCTATCACGAACTGAGCTGCTATGAACAAGGGTGTACATATATTTTTCCAATATGATTTTTAAAATTGTTTTGGGTATATTCCTAGCAGGGGGATAGCAGGGTCAAATGGGACCCCTAGTCCTAGTTTTCTGAGAAATCTCCACATGGATCTCCACAATGGTTGCACAAGTCTGCAATCCCACCAACAGTGGAGAAGGGTTCCTTTCTCCCCACAGCCATGCCAGCATTTATTGTTGGTTGATTTTGTGATAGCGGCCATTCTTTGT